>JAJOZX010008244.1:0-7500 GCA_023014485.1 Bathynomus jamesi | reverse complement strand
TGCACACTATTTGAGTGTGTAAAGACATTTAGGACCTCAGTCTGCGGAAATTTCTTTTCCTGTAAAATAGTTGATATCTGGAACCAACTTCCCTCAGAGGATGTTTCCAGTCAAAGTGTAAATCTGTTTAAAAATAGGCTAGACAAAGTACAGAACACACTCATAGTTTAAGATTAAAACCTCAGAAAACTCTGCAGGAGTTCGCTTGCTCGGTGTCTCTGTGAGCAAGCTAAATATAGAGCTATTTATATATTCTCCACTTTCCTGTAAAATTTCCTTGGCTACTTTTCCAGGGTCAAGGTATTTTCTTCAACCTTTTTCCGTACCTGCCTCTGGCAGGGAGGGAGCGGAGGGTGGGGAGAGAGCCTTCTACTTTTCTATCCAGTTTTCTACTACTGCTAGCATAGTTGAAAGACAAAATTTTCCCTGGCACCCGTTGCCATTGGTACCTCCTCGGTATGGGCCGCAAGGCCTTTTGAGGTACTTCTTTTCCTTGTAACTCCTTGTAACTCTCTCTCTCTCTCTCTCTCTCTCTCTCTCTCTCTCTCTCTCTCTCTCTCTCTCCTCTTCTCCTCTTTTGTCTTTCTCTTCTCTCTCTTCTCTCTCTCTCTCTCTCTCCTCTCTCTCTCTCTCTCTTCTCTCTCTCTCTCTCTCTCTCTCTTCTCTCTCTCTCCTCCTCTCTCTCTCTCCTCTCTCTCTCTTTTTCTCTCTTAGGAACAAGTTTTGCGAGCTACGGGCGCTCTTAGCATCAGAATACCAGGATATCGTTGCTATCACCGAGTCCTGGATTCATACTGATCGTAGGGACTACGTTGGGGAGTTCGAAATTCCCGGGTATAGAATGTTTCGCAAAGACCGCACCCGTGGGGAGGGGGGTGGGGTACTAATATACGTCAGAGACACGTTGAGTCCGGTTGACTGCCAGTTCCGGTCGGAACGGGAGCTGCTTGGCGTCGATCTGAACGTGGGAGGGACGAACTATAGGTTAATCTTGGTGTACAGACCTCCGCATCTCCTCCTCGAGGAGATACAGCCCTGTACACCGAACTCAGTAGCCTGCTAGGGGATAGGGTGTGTGTAGTTTTAGGAGACTTCAACTGTCGCGGCATAAAGTGGGAAAACAGGACTGCCGATGCTGAAGGGAGGAGGCTAGTTGACTTTGCTGATGAGAACTTCCTCACTCAGTGGGTCAACGAGCCTACACGAGGCGAAAGCGTTCTAGACTTAGTATTCACGACCGAAGACAACCTCGTCACTGGCCTCACCGTTGACGAATCGTTGGGCGGGAGTGATCACGGTCTTATTAGGTTCCGTGTGTGCGTCCCTCGGGTGAAGCGTAGTAACTCGAGAGGCAGTAAGCTCGATCTCCGGCGGGCGAACTTTGTTAGCCTCAGGGATAGCGTAGCAGAGATGGGGTTAGAGGTTGGCGGCGATGTTGAGGGAGTGTGGAGTGCATTCCGGGATGAGTTTATGGTGCTGCAGTCTGCTGCCATACCCTCAAAACCGGTCACCCCTGCTTCAACGCAGCCTAAGTGGTTCAATCGTGGCATCGCTTCGGCTATCCGAAATAGGAAAGTAGCGTATAGGAGGGCGAAGGCCAATCGTTCCCACGAGAACACTGAAGCGTATGTCCGCCTGTGTAGGGAAGTGAAGGCGAAGGTTAGGCTAGCGAAACGTAACGAAGAACTACGGGTGGCAAGCCTCTGCAAGGGAACCCTAAGGAGTTCTTCAGTTATGTTAATAGTAGAAAGCCCATTAGAAGCATGATAGGTCCTTTAAAGGACGGAAGCGGCGTTCTGCGGACCTCCGACGCGGACATCGCTAATGTGCTTAATGAGTACTTTGCGGGAGTGTTCACCAGGGAGGATACCCGCGTCATCCCCGAGCCAGCTGTGAGGCACGAAGGTGCTGGCCTGGATAGTGTTAGATGTACCGCGACAGTCGTTGCTCATAGAATAGACAAACTGAGCGCGTTTAAGGCTCCTGGGCCAGACCAGTTTCTCCCCAGTGTTTTGCGAGAAGTGCGCGACCAGGTGGCTCCCCACCTGGCTACAGTCTTCAACAAATCGTTGGATGGGCCAGGTGCCTGGTGACTGGAGGAGGCCAACGTGACCCCTATCTTTAAGAAAGGGGATCACGAAAGTCCAGGGAACTATCGTCCTATTAGTCTCACTTCAGTTGTAGGTAAATTATTAGAAAGGATAATAGCTGATAGAATCGTTGACCATTTGGATTCCTACAAGCTGCTTGGGGACTCCCAACATGGGTTTAGACGGCATAGGTCGTGTCTCACCAACTTGCTCGAGTTTTTCCACGTCATGTTGAGTGAGTACGATAAGAGTAGGGCGATTGATATACTTTATCTCGACTTTCAGAAAGCCTTTGATAAGGTACCTCACCGCCGGCTAATGGCGAAAGTGCGCGCGCTGGGTATCGGTGGGGAAATAGGTAGGTGGATTGAAAACTGGCTGAGGAATAGGCGGCAGAGGGTGGTAATTAAAGGGGCTAGTTCGGGTTGGGCCTCGGTCACTAGTGGGGTTCCTCAGGGTTCCGTTTTGGGGCCACTGTTGTTTACCATTTACATAAATGATATCGACGGTGGCATCGTCAGTCGGATCGCCAAATTCGCTGATGACACCAAGCTTGGGGCCAATGTTGGGACGCCCGAAGCGATCGAGGAACTGCGTGCGGACCTAGGTAGGATAGGAGAGTGGTCCGAAAAATGGCAAATGCCGTTTAACTTGGGTAAATGCAAAGTGATGCACATTGGCTACGCCAATCCCAAGTCGGACTACTCGATGTTGGGCAGTAATATCGAGGTGACTGATTTAGAAAAGGACTTGGGTGTGCTAATTAGCAGCGACCTTAAGTTTACGAAACAGTGTGTAGAGGTGGAAAAGAAAGCCCAGAAACTATTGGGTTATATCAGGAGGCAATTTCAGTTTCGGAACAAGGAGATTGTGCTCTCACTGTACAATTCCCTTGTTCGGCCGTACCTGGAGTATGCTGTGCAGTTCTGGTCGCCCACCCTCAGGAAAGATATTGAGAGGCTGGAGCGAGTGCAGGCGAGGGCCACAAAGTTATCCCTTCCGTTAGGCATATGGGCTACAATCGACGGTTACGCGCCCTGAACTTGTTTTCGCTTGAAACTCGGAGGCTGCGCGGTCAACTGATCGAGGTTTTCAAGCTCTTACGAGGGTTCAACGATGTCGATTTTAGAAGTATGTTTAGTTTAAATGATAACCCAACTCGCAACAATGGTTGGAAGTTGGATTTGAAACGGTTTAGGACTAGTGTGTGTGGGAATTACGTTACGTATAAGATCTGTGACACATGGAACAGGTTACCTTCGGAAGTTGTGAACAGTTCCTCTGTGGATCAGTTCAAGAAAAGGTTAGACGAAATCTTGCACACTATTTGAGTGTGTAAAGACATTTAGGACCTCAGTCTGCGGAAATTTCTTTTCCTGTAAAATAGTTGATATCTGGAACCAACTTCCCTCAGAGGATGTTTCCAGTCAAAGTGTAAATCTGTTTAAAAATAGGCTAGACAAAGTACAGAACACACTCATAGTTTAAGATTAAAACCTCAGAAAACTCTGCAGGAGTTCGCTTGCTCGGTGTCTCTGTGAGCAAGCTAAATATAGAGCTATTTATATACAGGGTGGGCGGAAATTAGCTCCCTAATTTAAATTACATATAAATTATGTATAAATTGTGATTGTATTGTTATATTGTTATGGTGTGTTCTCTAAAGTGGTACAATTGTAACGGTAATTTTTTTTTCTCTAAAGTGTTCTCTTTGTGTTCTCTAAAGTGGTACAATTGTAACATTCTTTTTTTTTTTTCACTTCAGATTGAAGGGTAACATGGCTGAGCGTTTAACACTGCAGGAGCGTGCCCAGTTGGCGGCACGGTACGAAGTTTGGCAATCTGTCGTTCGAGTTCAAAGATGGTGGCGGGCCATTCACGGACCACGTGCCCAAGTGGACCCGAAAACAATCAAGAACTGCCACTCGAAGCTCATGACCACGGGGTCTGTGGCAGATGTTCGAAGATGTGGTCGCCCTTCGACATCCAGGGCCCAGGAGACGGTGCAGGCAGTTCAGGAAATGTTCGCACGGAGTCCACGAAAGTCAACTCGCCAGGCAGCTCGGGAAAGTGGACTCTCCCGCTACTCAGTGCGAACTGTGCTGAAGAAGGAGCTGAACTGGCGTGCGTGGAAGCCGCATTACTGCCAATCTCTCTCGGACGAGGACTGCGACATTCGCATGGAGTTCGGGGAAATCATGCTGGCTTGGCATGAAGACTGGCCCCATCTCTTCCGCAACATCCTCTGGAGCGACGAGGCGGTGTTCCACGTCGGAGGCTTTGTCAACCGCCACAATTGCCACTACTGGGCAGGAGAGGATCCCATGGTTACCGCTGAAAAACGGCAGAATTGGTTCAGTGTAACGGTGTGGTGTGGTATGACCTCAGATCAGGTTGTGGGCCTGTTCCTTCTGCGCAACACCATGAATGCTGAGCGGTACCTTGCTATGTTGCGAAACGAGGTCTGGCCGGTTGTCAGTACATGGGAGAACATCGACGATCTGATATTTATGCAAGATGGCGCCCCTCCGCACTTCGCTCTTGTTGTCCGTGAGTGGCTGGATGCCCACTTCCCTAGGCGTTGGATGGGTCGTCGTGGTCCACATCAATGGCCAGCCAGGAGCCCCGACTTGACACCGTGCGACTTCTTTCTTTGGGGGTGGGTAAAGGAAGAAGTCTACCGCACCAAACCGAGGACATTGGAAGAACTGGAGGACCGAATTCGGGAAGTCATGTCCTCCATCCCGCCGGAGTTCCTGCTAAAGTCAGTGGACGCCATTCCTGGGCGGCTCCAGAAGCTGGTGGAAAGAGTTGGAGCCCACATTGAATTTTAGAGAAAACCTACCATGTATGCCTACCTTTTCATATTATTTCTTCTGAAATAAATGGATAATATACGTATTTTTTTACCAATCCAAAATAGGGAGCTACTTTCCGCCCACCCTGTATTCTCCACTTTCCTGTAAAATTTCCTTGGCTACTTTTCCAGGGTCAAGGTATTTTCTTCAACCTTTTTCCGTACCTGCCTCTGGCAGGGAGGGAGCGGAGGGTGGGGAGAGAGCCTTCTACTTTTCTATCCAGTTTTCTACTACTGCTAGCATAGTTGAAAGACAAAATTTTCCCTGGCACCCGTTGCCATTGGTACCTCCTCGGTATGGGCCGCAAGGCCTTTTGAGGTACTTCTTTTCCTTGTAACTCCTTGTAACTCTCTCTCTCTCTCTCTCTCTCTCTCTCTTTCTCTCTTTCTCTCTTTCTCTCTTTCTCTCTTTCTCTCTTTCTCTCTCTCTCTCTCTCTCTCTCTCTCTCTCTCTCTCTCTCTCTCTCTCTCTTGTTTACGAAACAGTGTGTAGAGGTGGAAAAGAAAGCCCAGAAACTATTGGGTTATATCAGGAGGCAATTTCAGTTTCGGAACAAGGAGATTGTGCTCTCACTGTACAATTCCCTTGTTCGGCCGTACCTGGAGTATGCTGTGCAGTTCTGGTCGACCACCCTCAGGAAAGATATTGAGAGGCTGGAGCGAGTGCAGGCGAGGGCCACAAAGTTAATCCCTTCTGTTAGGCATATGGGCTACAATCGACGGTTACGCGCCCTGAACTTGTTTTCGCTTGAAACTCGGAGGCTGCGCGGTCAACTGATCGAGGTTTTCAAGCTCTTACGAGGGTTCAACGATGTCGATTTTAGAAGTATGTTTAGTTTAAATGATAACCCAACTCGCAACAATGGTTGGAAGTTGGATTTGAAACGGTTTAGGACTAGTGTGTGTGGGAATTACGTTACGTATAAGATCTGTGACACATGGAACAGGTTACCTTCGGAAGTTGTGAACAGTTCCTCTGTGGATCAGTTCAAGAAAAGGTTAGACGAAATCTTGCACACTATTTGAGTGTGTAAAGACATTTAGGACCTCAGTCTGCGGAAATTTCTTTTCCTGTAAAATAGTTGATATCTGGAACCAACTTCCCTCAGAGGATGTTTCCAGTCAAAGTGTAAATCTGTTTAAAAATAGGCTAGACAAAGTACAGAACACACTCATAGTTTAAGATTAAAACCTCAGAAAACTCTGCAGGAGTTCGCTTGCTCGGTGTCTCTGTGAGCAAGCTAAATATAGAGCTATTTATATATTCTCCACTTTCCTGTAAAATTTCCTTGGCTACTTTTCCAGGGTCAAGGTATTTTCTTCAACCTTTTTCCGTACCTGCCTCTGGCAGGGAGGGAGCGGAGGGTGGGGAGAGAGCCTTCTACTTTTCTATCCAGTTTTCTACTACTGCTAGCATAGTTGAAAGACAAAATTTTCCCTGGCACCCGTTGCCATTGGTACCTCCTCGGTATGGGCCGCAAGGCCTTTTGAGGTACTTCTTTTCCTTGTAACTCCTTGTAACTCTCTTTCTCTCTTTCTCTTTCTCTCTTTCTCTCTCTTTCTCTCTTTCTTTCTCTCTTTCTCTCTCTCTTTCTCTCTCTTCTCTCTCTTTCTCTCTCTCTCTCTCTCTCTCTCTCTCTTTCTCTCTTTCTCTCTCTCTTTCTCTCTTTCTCTCTTTCTCTCTCTCTCTCTCTCTCTCTCTCTCTTTCTCTCTCTCTCTCTTTTTTAATAGTGACTAAGTTTGATTGTATATTTGTTAGATAAGTATAATATTTATTTACTTTATTATTGAGATTAGGGCAAGCACTATTGCTTAATAATTAGACAATTTATTATTAAATATACTTAAATTACTCCTTTTCCGGTTAACGAACATAATTCCATATTGTTTAAATTTTGTTTTTTCGGCTGAATTTCTCTGGGAAAGTTAAAATAAAATAAGTTTGCATTGTTTTAGACGGTAGTTACAGATTGCATTTTCAGACGAGTTACATAGTAAGATTTGTATGTTCGAGTCTATTTCCGTTTCCGGTCTTACACGTGCTCTCGCAGGTCCATTTCCGGTCTGTAACACGTGCTCTCGCAGGTCCATCTCCCGCATTCACTACTTCTCTCCCACGATCCGTTGTATAAATTAAAATAACATATTATATTATTTAAAGTAACATCATTCTGCATTGTTATAAACGGCTCCCTACAGATCCCATTCAGTTCCGTATTCAATTCCATTTCCGGTCTGAAACACGTGCCACTCGTCTGCGCGTGTTTATTTCGTATTTCGGCATTCACCAATCCTCCCTCACTAACCAATATACTAATTATTTCGTATTTCGGCATTCACCAATCCTCCTCACTAACGAATATACTAATTAAAATAGCATTTATTATTATTTAAATTAATATCAGACTGCATTGTTACTAACGGCAACCCACAGGTTCCATTCAATTCTGTATTCAACTCAGTTTCCGGTCTGTAACACGTGTTTACTTCCGAACTCACCATTACCCCTCTCACCATTCGTCATATTAATTAAAGTAGCTATTGTATTATTT
>JAJOZX010008243.1:122500-201522 GCA_023014485.1 Bathynomus jamesi | reverse complement strand
ATTCACAAAAGCAAACGTTATTAAGAATTTTAGTTGGGTAGTAGTGTCCAAATGGACCTAACACCCCTTACATGCCCCCCCCCCCCCCCCCCCGCATAAAAAACAACAACCCTTATCATCACGACTATATTTAAGAAATTTTAAGATGATTAACAAAAACACAACTTCAGGACAGAAAAAAAAGCATCTGTATTTTTAAATATAAAATGAATGAAAATGATACGCCCTTAACTCCTCAAGTTACGCTGGTGTGTGTGTGTGTGTGTGTGTGTGGTCAAAGGGTACTCAGTACACTGGGATATAAAAATTAAAATAGCAAAGCGTCAGCCAAATGAAGAGTTGCTCGGTGTATAATATATATATATATATAGCTAAATCTTGTTAAAACCGGTTGTTTTTTCATTATAATCTCAACCTGAATCTCGTGTTCTCGTCCTATATTGAAGGTCAGTTTCTCTATGTTTTGTGTGTGTATGTATATATATATATATATATATAACTGCAAACACGCAGTATAATTAATGTAAATAACGACGCTTGTATAGGAGATATTCCGCGCAAGATGAGAGAGAGAGAACGAAACAATTGAAAAAATGAGGTAACCACCCGGGAATCGAACCCGGGATCTTCCGATTGCCGGTCAGATATGATAACCACCGGCAATCGGAAGATCCCGGGTTCGATTCCTGGGTGGTTACCTCATTTTTTCATTTGTTTCGTTCTCTCTCTCTCTCTCTCATCTTGCGCGGAATATCTCCTATACAAGCGTCGTTCTTTACGTTATATATATATATATATATATATATATATATATATATATATATATATATATACACCTTACCTTATGAACCTTATGTTTTTTTGTGCGTTGGTCTCTCTTCACACGGAGGTCAAGCTGGTGGCCCCACCTCTAGGTCTGGCTTGGTGGAGGAGCGAGTTGCTTTCTTGCGCTCTCCACCATACATAGCCAGGCACGCCCGGCTCATCTGGTACCGTCCTGAGCCAGGCATCCAGTCTTCTCTTGAAGACTTCAACTTTGACCCCCGTTACGTTTCTGAGGTCCTTTGGAAGCTGGTTGAAAAGTCTTGGCCCCCTGACAACCAAGCTATTTTCCTTCAGAGTTGAGGAGGTCCCTTGTCGGGCCTTTAATTTGGGAACACTACACATTCTGCTTTTCCTACTTTCCAGTGTTGTTTGAATGGTAATTGGGTTTAGTTTTAGGTTCGGTACCAGTTTTTCGATCATTTTCCATATGTAGATTATGGTGAACCTCTCTCTTCTTCTTTCCAGGGAGTACAGATTTAGTTTATTTAGTCTTTCCCAGTAGTTGAGTTCTTTGCAGCCATCAATCTTGGCTGTGAAATACCTTTGCGTTTCTTCTAGTTTATTAGTTTCTTCCTTTTTATATGGGGACGTCAAAACTGAGCAGTATTCAAGTTTTGGTATAATCAGTGTTTTTAGCAGGGGAATCATTACTGTCCTGTCCCTTCTCTTGAACGTTCTTACTACCTGTCCGGCGACTCTTTTTGCTTTATTTATCGCTATCTGATGTTGTGTTTCGAATTTCGCATCATCTGTCATTATTATCCCGAGATCGATCGCTTTCGTGCTTCTCTGAATTTCCTGTCTATCTGGAGCATAATATGCATCTGTTTAAGTTCTTCTTTTCTACCATATCTCAAGAGCTGAAATTTCTCGCTGTTAAATGACATGTTGTTGTCTTCTGACCATTTGTATATTTTGTTCGTGTCCTTCTGCGAGGCCTCCACGTCATGTACATCGCTGATATTTCTGCTGATCTTTGTATCGTCTGCAAAGGATGTTACTATACTGTTGCTGTTTACTCCGCTGTCTATATCTGTTAGCATGATAATGAACAGGCGTGGGGCCAGTACTGTCCCTTGTGGTACTGAGCTGCGTACACACACAAACTCAGAATGGTCCCCTGAGAAACTTACATGTTAAACACAGACCGTGCATGGAACAAGGAACTCTTCTGGGAAATTACATCCACTATAGTTCGAATAAGTAATGATAAATGACAAATACTATAGTTTTTTCTTGTCATTTATCATTACTTATTCGAACTATAGTGGATGTAATTTCCCAAAAGAATTCCTTGTTCCATGCACGGTCTGTGTTTAACATATTATATATATATAATATATATATATATATATATATATATATATATATATATATATATATATATATATACCTTACTTCAAGTTTTCGTGTTGATGGTGAAGTGTTGGTGATATCGAAACGTGAGGACAGTAAACGACCTAACTTCATCTTTCCTTCATGGTCATTCTATTGTTCATAATATTCAAAGTTTCGAAGGAAGACAGGACGCTCTATTTCACTCAGTTCGTCACAAAATTAATGACAAATTTCTTCGACACATCATTCCTTTCACGGAACTTTGAGAGTTTTTTCCACGACAGTTTAGTCAAGGATATCAAATTTACGATGCAAGAAGTTTCACATTTGGAGTATCTTAAAATTTTTAATTAGTCCCTCTATTACAGGTCCAAACTGTGTTTTAAAAAATCAGTGGCGTAGTGCTGACTACGAATCCACTGGTCTCGGGTTCGATTGCGGGTGAAAGCGGGAGGCGCGCAGCTTACCCAGCTGTTCATCCTTCCAGAAAAAATAGGTTGGTAGATAAATGAGTACCCTGGGTGGCCAAATGGCTAAGACGCTGGGCTGCTGCTGCTGCTGATCGGGAGGTCGTGAGATCGAGTCTGGGCAAGGACTTTGTAATTTTTGACCAACCGTGGTGGAGTCGTGGTTCGGATTCCACGTTAATGAACAGTTCGGGCAGAATCAAAACCAAGGCTAACCAAGGCTAACCAAGGTTGCGTTCACGCAGCATTCTTTGCGTGGTAAACGCGCCGAGTTGTAAAATACGTCTGGTTGTACTGTAAATTTGACAATCGTCTGGCCTAGTGAGCGTAGCTTAGTTTCGTGAAAATAATGACATAGAAATTAAAATGTCAAATGCTTTGTAACACACGAATTAATTTTGTTTTTTAATTCCTCTGTATTTTCACGATTTATAAAGCAGTTTTCTTTTATTCAAAACGTATATTTACATCGTCACTAAAATCGTATCGGAAAGATTTTTCAAAAAATGAATAAAGACTATAAATTCCTTCAAAATCTGATCTTAATAAATTTAGAAAAAAATATTACAAACACACAACTTGATTCTACACATATCGAAAATATCACCGTAATGAAAGAGTAAATATATATTTATTAATTAATAATTAATTAAGGATTAAGCACGAATTCCATTTAAATGGAATGCAAAAGGTATTTAATTATATATATATATATATATAAAAGGGTAATTATTTATATACAAAAAAACAAAAAATATATTTTTTTTGCCTCATATTTATGGCAATGGAGTGAAAAAGAATTCTTAAATCAAGATTAAAGTGGGATCCGAACCATCTATCTTATGAGGGTCGTTACATAATATGGACGCGGAGGAAAACGGTTCCCCATCTAACTACAATCAAAACTCAATGTCGCTTAACTTCGCCGATCGAATGTGAAACGGTGTTGCGAGATGGCCACGACGTAGCCCTTAATTATTATTTATATACTTTTCATTTTTAATGAAAATCAATCAACTTCTTCATAATTTGTTTGACGTTGAGAAAGAGTGTGTGTGTGTGTGTGTGTGTGTGTGTGTGATTCCGGTTAAGCTAAGTGCGCTGTTAAATTTGTCATCAATAATAATAATAATTACATTGGATAAACCTCTTTCGAAACGGCACAGATCATGTGGCAGAATCACGGAGGGGACTTACAGCTTTACACGAGATCCGATCTTTTATGAGTCAATACATCATTTGAACGCAGAGAACAGTGGTCATCCATCCAACGTGTGAACAGATCTAACGTCGCTTAACCTCGATATTGTGGTAGATTCGGTTGATTTGTTCTTCATGAAATCCCTCTGTTCAGGGATATATATACAGGGTGACCCATAAGTCCGTTTTCATAGGAAATTTAAATTAAAATAAATTTTCCTGACACCAGACTTACGGGACTATATATATATATATATATATATATATATATATATATATATATATATATATATATGTAAAATCACAGAATAACACGTGATCTTATTAATAAGCAAACGATCACAGGGAAAAAGAAAGAAACGAAATCCGTGAATATATCACGAAAGCGCTCGGATTTCGTGTTTCTTTTTTCTTTTCCCTGTGGTTGTTTGCTTATATATATATGGCGAGTCAAAAGTTCTCTCTCAAAAATAACTATACAATAAATACCTTTTGCAGGCAGGATTTTCAACTCACCCTGTATATATACACCTTTCAACCTTTCAAATGTTCCGTGCGATAATTCTTAATGTCACGGAGGTCAGGCGTGTTGTTCCAACTTTTGAGTGATCTGGTGAAGTAACGAGTTGGTTTCTTGCACTCTCCTATTCACATAGCCAGGTACTCCCGGCTCATCTGGAATTGTTGTGAACCAGGCGTCTAGTCCTCTTTTGAAGATGTCCACCGCTACACCACTCGTGTTCCGTAGTTCCTTCGGCAACTGGTTGAACAGCTTTGGCCCTTTCGCAACAAAACTATCGTATTTACTCCCGTATAATGCACACCCTGATTTTCAGAGACCAGATTTAGAAAAAGAACACGTTTGCTCGCGCGTGTATGCGCGTCCCGCTCGATCGCGGTGCTGATGTCTTTTAAACCGAGTTTCGAAACGAGCCGCAACTCGTTTGTTACTCTTCCCGCGCGCTGTTCGGTAGCCAATTCAAGAAACGCAGTATCAGCAATTCCCTCGACGGTACTGAAGATGATCTACTGTAGGAAGGGGAAGAGGATGCGAGCGACACCGATGAACCCTCCGAGGAAGCGGGCGACTCCTCACCAACATCAGTGATTCGGGCACGGATGCGGAAATTGTATAGACAGTAATTACGGTAAACCTTTCATTTAAAGAATGTCTTTCGCGCTGTGATTACCCGATTAACTTAATATTGTCAATAGTGTAACGATAAGCGAGTTGTGAATAGTCATTTTATTTCGCGTACTACTAAGGAAGTATGGCTATAAGACTTTAATAAAAATGCCCGCGTATTCTTCTACTTTGTTATACCTATTTATTATTGATATTTTTCGTGTTTTGCCCGCGCGTATTGCGCGCACCCCGAATTTAGAGAGAGGAAAATGGTAAAAGAAAGTGCGCATTATACGCGAGTAAATATGGTGTTTTCCTTCAGGGTTGAGGATGTTGAGGATGTTCAGTGATGTTCACTGTCTAGCTTTAATTTGTGAACACGACACATTCTTGCTTTTCTAATTTCCACTGTTGTTCGAGTGGTTACGGGGGTTTAAAGTAAGATTAGGGACTAATTCCTCCATTATTTTCCCGAGTGTAAATAATGGTGTACCTCTCTCTTCTTCTTTCCAGTGAATATAAGTTTAATTCACGTAACCTTTCCGAGTAATTTAGTTCTTTGCATTCACTGACCTTGGAGGTTAAGCTTCTCTGAATCCCTTCGAGTTGACTAATATTTTTTATACAAAGATGTTAAGACCGAGCAATTCTCTAGTAACTAGGGTGTGCGGCGTTTTCAACAGAGAAATCGCTATGTTCCTATCCCTTCTTTTAAAGGTTCTCAGTATCTGCCCAGTTATTCTTTTTGCTCTATTTACTGCTCTCTTATTTTGTGTTTCAAATTTCGCGTCATCATTCATTACAACCCCTAAATCTTTTGCTTTAGAATTTCTCCGAATTTCCCGTCCATTTGGAGTACAGTATTCCATGGATTTTAGGTCCTTCCTTCTTTCGTAACTTAATCGTAAACAATTTTCAGTGTTAAATTTCATATTATTGCTTTCAGACCAATTGTAGATTCTGTTCATGTATGTTTGTAGAGATCTTACATTCCGCGAGTTTCTTATTTTTCTACTAATTTGTGTCATCGGCAGAGAATGTTACTGCGCTGTCACTGGTAACTTCCCTCATCTATATCACTTAGCACGATTATGAAGAATAATGGAGTTAATACTGTTCTTTGTGGCACTAAGCTAAGGACCTCTGACTCTGATGAAGATATTCCTTGAACTGTAACGACTTGCTGCAGTTCACTAAGGAAATTATATACCCATTTTCCTACTTTTCCAGTTATTCTCATATATATTCTAGTTTATGTGCTAGGATTCCATGGTCACACTTGTCGAAAGCCTTGGCAAAGAGTGTGTGTATATCACATCATAGTTTTCACTGTTTTCGAGTGCATCAATAATGTTAGTGTCCCATCAATTGTGATAGGCATGATTAATATATATATATATATATATACACACACACACACTGTGTGTCCCGTAAGTCTGGAACCATAGGGAAAAATGATAAAAACGGCAATAAAAACGCCGAAGAGACTTTTGGGAACTGTTTGTGAAATGAGCGAGGATGGTAGCGACTGTGTCATCGTCGGTGGGTGTCCTCGGAGGTCCACTGCGTGGTTTATCTCCTATGGATCCCGTTTCCCTAAACTTTGCTACAAGTTTGCCGACACAGCTGTGTGTTATCGGCGCGCGGTCCCGATGCAATCTGTTAAATTCCTCAGCGACCTCCCCCTGACTCCGATTTCCTACGAGCATAATTACCTGGATGCGTTCTTCCTTACTCAAAGACATCATGGGCACTCGCATAAACGGAAACATGAATTACTTATTTTACCCTATGGTTCCAGACTTATGGGCCACCCTATATATATATACAGTATATATATATATATATATATATATATATATATATATATATATATATATATATATATATATATATATATATATATATATACACGACGGAATACGAAGGCCACGAAAGGACAGCGGCTGGTCCCTACGAAGCTTTGGGAGAAGTTTTGGGAGAAAGGTTAAAAGAAGTAAGAAATTTAAAGACGAGTGAAAGTTTTAAAGCAAAGCAGAGAAAGGAGGTTGAAAGGAAGGAAAGAAATTTAAAGATAAAATGAAAATTTTAAGTAAGATAAGCATCGAGCCTCTTTTTAAAGGATTAGACCGAATTACTTTGAACTACGCTGGCTGCCAATCCATTCCACAAATTAACAATACGATTGAAGAAAAAATGTTTAGCTTCATTAGAATTAAAATGTTTACCCACTAATTTAACACCATTACCGCGAGTTGTATCCGCATTTCTGAAGGTGAAGCCTAAAGCTTTAAGGGCCAAATTAAATAAAGTAAATAATCGAGCTTCATAATTATTCATGTCATTGTAAAAGAAATGTATTTATTTTATTATTAATAAAGGTTATTCAATTCAATTCAATTCAATTTTCTGGTGTCGACATTTTCAAAATTTTTAATCATTTCAAACACCTGAATTAAATCATCTCGAATTCGCTTTTTTACGAGTGAGAATAAATGTAACGTTTCTAAACGGGCAGAGTACGATTTGTTTCAAGTCCAGGAATCATCTTAGTAGCCCGTCGCTGCACTCTCTCCATTCTGTCTGTCCTGTCGTAAATATGGGGACCATAACCGAACGTAGTATTCTAGGTAGGGCGTACTAAGGAATTATATAATGTTAGCGTTGTTTTCTCCGACTTAATTCGAATGATCTACCAATAAATCCTAAGACTATTTGCTTTTCTGACCGCTTCGATACAGTGCTTACTCGGTTTAAGAGTGTCGGCAACAATAATACCTAAATTTTTCTCTTCCGTAACATTCGTTAGTGTCTTGTCGAGCGTAAAATACTTTTAACATTGTTTCTGCCGATATGCAACGTTTCACATTTATCTGTATTCATTTGCCAAATTTCTGCCCACTCCAGTAATTTATTAATATCTTGTTGAATCCGCAAACGTTCTGCCGCTCATTTTAAGTGGATTTTGAAATTATACTGTTAATTCCCGAGTCGATGTCATTGATATAAATAATAAAAAGAACTGGTCCCAGAACTGATCCCTGAGGCACCGCTAGTTACGCTTTTCCAGTTAGACGCTTTGCCATTAATGACCACTCTTTGTTTACGTCCACTAAACCAGTTTTCGATCCATTTGAGAACATTACCATCGACTCCGTGAGAATGAAGTTTAGCTAATAATCTTCGATGTGGCACTTTATCAAACGCTTTTTGAAAATCGAAATATATAACATCTACCGCTTTATTCTCCTCATATATATTTACAATATCATTAAAGAAATCGAGCAAATTAGTAAGACAAAAACGATTACGTCGAAATCCGTGTTGAGAATCTTTGATTAATTTATTCATTTCCAAGTAATTAACTATTTTGTCCCGAACGATCGTCTCCATAAGCTTACCAACTACTGAAGTCAGACTAATGGAACGATAATTTCACGGAAACGCTTTGTCTCCTTTTTTAAATATTGTCGGAAATTCTCCAGACTGTAACGATTTATATTATTTAATATATGAGAACATTCGTGAGAGGAGATACTATTGCGTAGTTCATTTCTTTAAGCACTCTTAGGTGGAGCTTATGTGGACCGGGAGTTTTATTAGGATTAGTTTTATCTATGGCCGAGAGTACTTCTTCAGTTTCACTAATGGTAATATCGTGAAGCTTTAATTAAATGATTACCACCGAACATGATTAAGGGAACGGGAATAATGTTCATATTTTCGTTAGTAAATACGAAAGAGAAGAATTTATATGAAACTTCCGTCATTTGTAAGTCATCGTAATTTTTGTTTTTGTCTACGAGTGGACCAATAGTCTGCGAAGAAAGTAGGAAATCCTTTTTACCAGAATACTCCCCTCTTAAAGGCAAATTAATTAGATTTTTAATTTCGCTTACCCATCACCCTGTAGATACCCTTACTTTTAAATATTTTTTTTATAAATATGTTTTGAGTCCATTTTTTCTTTCTTTTTATTCTTTGTCCCAATTTCTTTCTCGTCACGATCTTACTACGATACAACGACTATTCGCACCTCTGCTTAGAGAATTCCTTTGGATTCGCTTTAATTTGGTTCACTATATTATAGCTCATAGATGAGCTTACTTTTTCTAGCAAGTATTTTGCTTCGCCTTCTCAATAGCTTGTAAGCATTTTTATCAGATAAATTATTTGTTTCTTTAACCTCTTAATAACCGAAGTTTTTGTAGGGTTAAGTTATGAGTGCGTGTATAGTAAGAAACGGTACATATTCGACCCAGTGGTGCGAAAGAGGTTAAATTTGAAATACGCGTTCCTTTTTAACGTAAAGCTACTTTTAATTTCAGCATTCCACCATTTACGTTTGAGACTTCGCCAGTCTCTTTTTACGTAATGGGATATCAGTTGATTCTAAACGTTTAAAATAATTATAAAAAGAATTCCATGCGCCATTAATATCATCGCGCGATAGAGCCTCGTCCCAATTATGGGTCGAAAGTTGCAGTTTCATGTCACGAAATTTAGCTCTTTTAAAATCCAAAATGTATTCCAGGTTCTCCGAATTGCGAACATTAGTTTTATTTTAAAATGTTATTTGCCTACGATCACTGGTGGAGACAATCTCCTACAGAGACATTATCGATTAAGTCTCGGTTTGTATTTGAAACTTAAGTCAAGAATATCGCCTTCTCTCGCGGGTTCCTTGACCATTTGAAAAAGTGAACTTTCGAGCAAACCCTCGAACAGTCGACGACCGGACTTAGACTGTGAAGGATTACCCCAATCCCCGCAAGGTAAATTAAGATCTCCCATACTCATCGCACGTTCCCTACTTACATAAAAAATTAGTTCCTATCGACAGCCTGAGAGAGGGAGGCCTATATATTAAACCGACAATTAACTTCTTCCGTGAGTTATCTTCAATTTCAACAAATGTCGCATTTATATTATCAATTTCTGCAATGTTTTTAATTTGGGGTTTTAAATGTACCCGAACGTATAGTACCGTACTGTATCGTTAAAAATCTTATACCCCAAAATATGATATTTTGAAATTCTTTCCAGACGTCTGGAAATAAGTAAATGAATAAATGAGTGAATGAATATTTGCGCATCGTAAAAGTCGTATGTAAATTGACAGCTCAAAAGGTCATAAGGTCATTTGTTACTTCGGGATCAAATGTCCAGGGGCATTTTCGGGTACGGCGACTCATGAATACTAAATGAAACATTCAGGGTCAGATAGGCAGTCTTTACGCCAAACGTTTTTAAACACCAGGTTCTCAACTACGAGGGAAAGGACTTACACGGATGGAAATTGCATAGTATAATAGTGACGTTGGCACTTTTATATGTGTATTATCAATGCTTAAGAGATGTTGACAGATTAATTTCAAGTTTGAGGAATGGTTTAACCGGTTTAAAAAAAAAAAAAAACGCTCGGCCCATACATACACCCATTCAGGGTACGAGCAGCTCGCAGTATCACTGCCATGTATATAGAGAGTCAACGCACTGAGAAGGATCATTGCGAATGGAAAAAGAATGCTGTTATCATAATCAATGTGTGCTCAAGTTCACAATTATTTATGTACGGTAGTTATATGTATAAACCTCGGTGGTAGTGTGGTTAGCGTCGTTGACTACGAATTCATCGGCCCAAGGATCGAGACCCGGTGACGGCAGGCGGCGCGCAGCAAAACCCAGCTATTCATCCTTCCACACACTAAAGAAATTGGTTGGTAGATAAATGGGTACGCTGGGCTGCTGGTGGAGCGTGGTTCGGATTCCACGTTAAACTGTAGGTCTAAGGTCAAGCTTATCACTCCACCTTGGACCTAGAGTTTAACGTGAAATCCGAATCACGCCGCATCAGCAGCCCAGCGTCTTAGCCACGACGCTACCAAGGGTATCCATTTATCTACTGACCAATTTTTTTTTATTGTGTGGAAGGATGAACAACTGGGTTTTACTGCGCGCCGCCTGCCGTCACCGGGTTTCGATTCCGGGGCCGATGGATTCGTAGTCAGCAACGCTAACCACTACACCACCGAGGCACACACACACACACACACACACTATATATATATATATATATATATATATATATATATATATATATAGGCAAAGTTTCCAATTTGATAACGGGAGACACATTGATAGTGTCGCATGACATTTAGTTTACTTACACTGGCAATAAAAACTCAAGGTCAAACAGACCTGAACAATAGGGCATTTCTAATTTTTTTTAATAAATGCCCAAAACCCATTTTACGTATTCAAGACGCAAATTTGCTAAAAGAATGTCCAAACTAAAATTATGAGCCGCTAATTTTTATTCCTAACTCGTAACAGTAACTCGATTTAAAATTTAAAGTTACTGCCCTAAGATCTATTTATCCGTCTATCTTAAGAACCAATACCTTCACTTTTTTTTTATCTATTTCAGGACATCGCTGGAATTTTAATTACCATCTTCCATTTGAACCAATATTTTACGAGATTGAAACAAACTGACTCAACAAAGGATCAATTTTTAAAAATGCCAAATAAAACCAATAACGCTGAAACAGTTCTACAGTTTTAAACCGCAGGCAGGATTCTCACCAATCATTACCAAGAGGCAGGTCCGGCGCCAGCCTATTTGGCGCCCTTAGCAGGACTGCAGCTGGCGCCCCCACCCGCCTCCCACTTCACGATTGGGTTTGCCCACAAAGTAATCAAGGTACCATATTGAAGAAACTATTTGCCTTACACTGATCTATTTTAATTTGCTAATACATACATTTATTATAAAATTATAAAATCATTTCACAGTTCAAGAAAGTGTCATGACCAATCAAAACAGCGAGTAAAGCGAGGCATATGTAGTAACAAATCAGAACGCTCAAAAGTGCTAAAATATGCGTGCAAAAAGGACATATCTACTGTTTTTTTCCAAGCAAGAAGGGCATATGTCACATAAAAACAGTTATTCGCTTATTGACGACTCCCGGAACTCATATTAAGCCGTAAATAAGCCGAGTCGCTTATTGACGACTCCCGTCTGTGCGCGCAACATTTTTAAATCGCTTATTTACGACTTCCGTCCCTAAAGGGTTAAAGGTCGTGACAGTGAAAGTTCTACAATGACCCAATAAGATGAATAAGTTAATTATGTAAATATCAGTCAAGCTAAACTGGTGTACATACGTCGTACAACCTTTCATCATTTGTCTATGCTTCTCATTCCTTCATTATTTTTTTTCATGTTGTTCTTACATAATACTATCAGACGTGCACAGGGCGGGAGGCGCTGGCGCCCCCCAGATCTTTGGCGCCCTTAGCATTTACTAACTTCGCCTAATGGAAGCGGCGGCCCTGCCAAGAGGTCGACCTTTTTAAATCTATCACAAAATCCAGTACCTAATAATATGTAGGCCAAACAAAGGGGAAGAAATAGATATATTAAACAAAAAAAGATGGACTCGTACCCACTTCGTCGACAAGACCAAAAGATCGACACAGTAACTTAATCTAACAAAACAAAACCTATGCTTACCCAACTTAACATAATCCAACCGAATAATAACTTGTCGACAGACTATCTAGTCGATCAGATGTCGTAAGGCCGAAAAAGATTACAAAGACTTCACATACAGGAGTCAGCACCCAACATATTATTATATGACCCAATTCAATTTATTTTTCATGATGAAAAAAAGGTAACAGCCAGGAAGCTCATCTCCTCATGATGTGGGTGAGTGTGTGCCCCAAAGGTCACCTTCAGCCCGAGCATGAACAGGGTACGCGGCCAACTCAACTCAACTCAAGAGCCAGAAGGCGGGAACGAACTAGAACCTCACCACTTACTGCACTCAGAGTCCGCCACTGCAATCACTGACCTGCCGGGCGTCCGTAATAATAATAATGTGTTGGATAAACGGCAAACAAAGGCAAAGGCCATGTGACAGTGGGAACTTTAGGTGGGGTCTGATCATCTGAACGCAGAGGGCAGTGGGGTCCGTCATTCAACTACTGATCAGACCCAAGATAGCTTAATTTCGCTGACCTAATGGGAAGCAGTGTCGCGACGTAAACCTCCTTCGTAATATCTAAGGTTGTATTACGACGGAGGGAAACAACAGCTTTATGTTGGATCCGAGTCGCTACCGTACCAAGGAAGACCCAGGGAGGAACCTTAATCGCAACAACCTCGAGTCTAATGAGCCAAGATTTGAACGCAGTACCTTCAAATTGGCACCCGGTGTTCTATACAACAACACTACTCTGGAGGGTTCTTTGCGGGTAGGATAGCTCAAAATTACCACAAATAATTTTGACACGCAATCCCAATACCTGTCCCAGTTAACCCATCCGACGTTATAATGACGTACGGGGTACGGCATTATGACGTACATCCGTACGTCGCAGTTTATTTTGGATTTTGTAGTCGTAGCAGTCCACGGGGAAGGCTATACTGGGACCGAATACAGTACACAAAGCCTCTTAATAATCAGTGAGAACGGCCAGAACTGGCATGGCGCTCAGACTAGACTAATGTGACCATTTGCGCAAACATCTTGGATTATTATTAACCCCGGACATCGGTGTCTTCACTTCGCTTATGGGAAAACGGCGTTACCCACTGACCTACGGGCTCTGGTCACGGTTTCCCCAACTTTTATATTTTGGGCAAACTGTATGTAGACGTCGAAGCGATACAATCAAAGAAGCAAAAATACATTTGTATCACAACTGGATAAAAATTCCTTTTCTTCAACACCTTTAGGCTTTAAGAAAAAGACTACCACCCATTTAGGCCTATTAACATCAGCAATGTTTAATTTTAATATATATATGAGTTGTCGTACGGCACAACGACGAATCAACCAATGGGCGAAAATTCCGTTTTCTATAACTTTAAATGCTTCTATTTTATCATTCACTCAATCAAAGTTCATAAAAGTAGTTTCAATTTTTTTAAAAACCTATCGAATTACATCTATTTTAATGAAGCTATCATTCTTTCACAAACCTTAAAGCCGTTTTCCTCAAAACTTTGTTTTGGCTCATTCGTCATTGTGCCGCGCGACGCCTCATATTATACATGTAGCTACAGAGACGCCTTCTGATACTTTCGCGGTTTCTTCCTTCGTAATAAACCCACTCTTTCCATCGACACAACCGTGACCAAGATTACATCACATCGCGAGACACACTCGAGCTTTTCCTCTCCGTGACACGTTAGCTCTTATCGTGTAACAAAGTTGTAAGAAGTCGCATTGACCCGGTATCATTCACCTAAATTTACAGTATATAAAGACTAATTTTCTCGCGCGTCTCGTTACATTAATCAACTACTGTGCATTTGTTCCCTTTTGTTATCAACCTCACTCAGTAGTTGAAGCATTTTCTTAGCGAGCAATTCATTAAACATTATAACGTCATTCACTGCGAAACATTAATTAAACGTTAATGTCACTTTGACCATTTATTTGTTTTGTTCAATAAAGGATCAAACCTCGCTATTAATTTCCAAATTAAGAACATTTGATCTCGAAAGATCTGGTGACCCCTAGCCTCAGGAGAGGAGAGGTGTTCGATTACGCCTCGCTCGGTACGCAGTTCCCCCCCTTCCCACCGAAGAAGGAGAGGCACGCGCGGCCGTCAGGGTATAAACACCGCTAACAGACCCTCACCAAGCCACAGATTAAGGGAGGGGCCTCCTATCCCCGAAAGGTTGTGCCACCCATCCCCCAGGCAGGCGAACCCTGTCTCAGGGAGATCGAGGGAGCAGGACGGGTGGGTAACTGTTAATAGCGCCAGTCCCAAAGGTCTCCTCAACCGGTCTCCGCGGCGAGGCCACCGATGGAGAATCTCACCCTATTTGTGTCGCGAATTCAGCTCTCGAACGAGGCAAGCGATATTCGACACATGATAGAAGAAATCATTGGTGAACACAGTACAGTGATAGTTAATAAACTAAACACGAAATCTCCATATTATAACTCTCTTAAAGTAATAATTAAAGGGGTAAATGCGCATTTCAACCAGTATAATATGAGTCAATGGCCTGACGGTATTATTGTTAAGGAGTTTATTCACTTTTCCAGGAGATTTGATAACAGGCAAAATAATAATAATAATAATAATAATAATAATAATAATAATAATAATAATAATAATAATAATAGGCGCCCTAACGGTAATGCCTGAAAGTTGTACTGTGTATAATAATAATAATCTTACTAATAATAAATTTTTTATCAGTCATGGCGGATAACTTGTTGAAAATAGTCTCATATAATGTAAGGTCAGTGAGGAATTCAACTGTAGATGTTCATAAAATCTGCGACAGTGCAGATTTGATACTCCTGCAGGAGCATTGGCTACCTAAGCAAGAGCTAAAATTCCTCTCTACCATCCATGATGACTTTATGTACCATGCGTCATCAGCAGTAGACTTGTCAGATGAATTAATGTACGGTAGGCCTTTTGGTGGTGTTGCTTTCTTATTAAGGAAAAATTTGTCAAAACATAAGATTTTTAACAAGCGATAACGTAAGGTTGTTAGGCATTGACTTACA
Source organism: Bathynomus jamesi (assembly GCA_023014485.1). NCBI lineage: Eukaryota > Metazoa > Arthropoda > Malacostraca > Isopoda > Cirolanidae > Bathynomus > Bathynomus jamesi. The sequence goes on along the minus strand of JAJOZX010008243.1, from coordinate 186,016 downwards.
AGTGAACAATGATTGCATATTAATTGTAAACTGCTATTTACCATACAACAACGGCAGTAATCTAGATGAATACATTGATTTGCTGTACAAAATTAAGTCATTATCAGATAACCCCAAATATTCTCACTGTATAATAATGGGGGACTTTAACGCACATGTGAACTCGGAATTCTTTGGAGAATTGGGTAACATGTGCGAGTCGGCCAATTTAAGTATAAGTGATGTAGATGTATTAGGGGTAGCCAGTGGTAATTTTACATACGTTAGCGATATGAGTGGTACCACCAGGTGGATTGATCATTCTCACTAGTAATAATCTAAAGCAGTGATGCACAAACCCTGGCCCGCGGGCCAAATGTGTCCCCCACGGGTCTTTTCAATTCAATGAAAAAGTTAGAATATAAAAGTGACCCAATTTATGACTTAGATGGAAAGTAAGTAGGCTAATACATTTAGTTATTTTCTTCGCTTGGCTCTCACATCAAAAAAGTTTGTGCACCACTGAATTCTAAAGGATCGAATTGTTAGAGTTCATATTTTGCATGATTTCCCTCTTTCTGATCATAGACCATTAGAATTAACGTGACCAATTTATGCGCAACACCACTTAACAAGAACTCAATAGGTAAGAATAATCGCGTCGATTGGTCCGATGTTAATATGCAGCAGAGAATAGAATACAAAGACAGAACATGTCACCTCTTTAATAATTTAGAAATTTTGCACCTTGGCTGTAATAATCCTTGCTCAAATGATTCTCACTGTAAACTCATAGATAGGTATTATAGTAAGATAATATCCCTGTTAAGAGAAGCAGGAAGCCCCTTGATTAAATCTTACAACTATCATACTAAGGTTATTCCTGGATGGAATGATTTTATTGCCCCCCTGAAGAGGGAATCGAAAGACGCCTATGATTTGTGGTGCTTTCATGGTAAACCCAGATTAGGACCAGTATACATAAATATGTGTAGAAGTCGGGGTCAGTATAAAGCGGCCATAAGGCGATGTAAACATGAAGAAGAGTCTATTCGAGCATCAAAAGCCTGTGAAGCTCGCATAAATAACGATAATTACAAATTTTGGAAATTTGTTAAGAATCAAACGGGTGTCAAAAATGTCCTCCCTCCGACAATCGATGGGGTGTCGGGGGAGGATGAAATTGCAAAGCTGTGGAAAAACCACTACTCTAACATTCTTAATAGTGTGAGTAGGGATAATCTTAAGAAAGATTGCAGCGAAACGATTGTGGGAGGGACAAGGGAAAATATTTTGATATCATTTTCTGAAGTAAAGAGGTTAATTAAAGAGTTAAAGACTGGTTCTGCGTCAGGGGTAGATGACTTATCGAATGAGCACTTAAAATATGCAAATGACGTAGTATGTCTGCATATATCATTGCTCCTATCAGCCATGCTTGCTCATAGCTATATCCCTGCAGAGTTCATGAGGGTATATATCTTGCCCTGGTCAAAAATAAGTACGGAGACATTCTGTCCAGCAATAATTGCAGGCCTATTGCTGTCGCTTCCTGCTTCTCGAAACTACTAGAGAAACTCTTGTTACTCCGATTAAATGATTTCCTATGGACATCTAATCAGTTTGGCTTTAAAAGGTCCCACTCAACTGACCTGTGTATCTATGTACTTAAAGAAACAATATCTAATACATTGACAGTAATTCAACCATTTATAGCTGTTTCCTTGATATAAGTAAGGCATATGATAGGGTGAACCACAATATTTTATTTGCAAAACTAGAAGACAGGAAGGTTCCCATGTACATATTAAATTTATTGAAATTTTGGTATTCCCACCAATCTTTCACTGTTAGGTGGGGCAATGTACTATCCGAGTGTTTTGGCTCCTCTTGCGGGGTGAGACAAGGCTCTTTGCTCTCCCCTATGCTGTTTAATGTGTATATTGACGGATTAATTGCTTCACTTAATGAGGCAACAGTAGGATGTTGTATAGATAATACAAGGATAAATAACTTAGTTTATGCCGATGATATGGTGTTAATAAGTCCTTCTGTTAAAGGTCTGGATCGGCTACTAAATGTCTGCGAAGTGTATTCGCAGAAACATGATATTCTTTTTAATGTTACAAAAACTAAGGTTATGCAATTTCATCCTAAAAGCTGTAATCAGCCAGCTGATATAAGATTTAAAATGAATGGTGAAGTAATTGAGGAAGTACAAGAGTTTAAGTATTTGGGTCAAACTATTACCAGCTCCTTGAGTGATGACTCGGATATAAGAAAACAATCTCGAAGCCTGTGTGCTAAAGCGAATATGACCATAAGGAACTTTCGTTTCTGTACAAGTGAAGCTAAAGACACACTCTTTCGTACTTTCTGCAGTAATATATACGGTCAGCAACTCTTTTGCTACCCGCAATGTCCCGAGCTTCCGGAGGTAACAAGACGTGCTCAACACAGTCTGATGCAAAGAATTAAAAAATCAACCAACCCGATCATCCAAGCTATCCATGAGTCCTGCCATTTATCCTCTAAGCTATGGACTTCTTGGTACGAAAACGTGTCTGTAGCTCCACTTAACTTCGACAGTGCAGTATTATTTCTAATCAATTGTATATATTTTTATCCTTAGTGTATGAACTGTCATTGTATTAATAATATCTGTCATATGGACTATAGTCTGCCAATAAACCTTTTCATTTTCATTTATATTATATATATATATATATATATATATATATATATATATATATATATATATATATATATCTATATATATATCCCCCGCAAGGGGGTTCTAAGCTCGTGCTCTTGAGTGCTCTTTGTGCTCGTTTGTACGTGCTTGTTCCTGGAGGTTTCACGTGCGCCCTCCCGGCCCTAGCACCCAAGGATGATGGGGCTCGACCCTGCAGTCCTTGTCATCCTTGGTCTTTTTCCACTTCGACTGTCCCCTCCACCCTTTCTTTTTCCTCTGTCTTTCCTCTCACTTTTTCTTTGTTTTTCCGCTGAGATATGCCCTTTTAAATAGAGGCGAATCGGTTCTTCCCGAACTTAAAAAAAAAAAATATATATATATACACAGTATATATATATATATATATATATATATTATATATATACACACACACACACACACTGCGCTCTCGATATAAGCGTCTTCGGCATATGCGAAGACCCTATTTCTACAAAGAATTCAGTATATGCGGAAAAACTTCCATTTATGCGCCACGTAGTGTGAAATATTGCTGAGCCGCTGAGCGCACCAACGTGTTCCCGCCAAACAACAACAGTCTCGCATAAACCGTTATAGCGTGTGCGTTGTGCTCTAAACTGTGTTGTGTTTTTCACTATTTTTGAGTGCTTTTTCCAGTTTTGTCTTACTGTTTATTGTAGACATGGCTTCTAAACGTCCTCTGCCTAGTACTGGGCCTTCAGCTTACTATGTCCTTTAATATTTATACTGTACAGTATTGATGTAATATAGCATTACTATCTTCTTGAATGTTTTTGGTATAAAAAAGTGGCATATTTATTGTTGGGGGTGCCGGGAGGGTAAAAAAAAAAAACTGGTTGTGGAACGCATCCCTATTTTTTTCATTTAACTATAAGTTCGATATATGCGAATTTGCATTATGCGAGGTTTTAGCAGAACCTATCCCTCGCAGAAATCGAGGGCGCAGTGTGTATATATGTATGTATGTATATATATATATATATATATATATAGGGGATGTATGGGGCTCCAATAAACCTTAGCCCCCCACCCATGGCCTAAACCATTGGTGGCCGGTATATTCCACCACGGTAAATTCCACCAGGTAAATTCCACCAATGGTAAATTCCACCAAAGTAAATTCCACCAAATAAATTCCACCCCAAATTATTTAAAATAAAATATGATTTAAATAAGTAAAATGTAAATATTTTATTCATATGGGTACAAATAGAAGAATACAACGAATATTACGATAATTTATGGTCCTCTTCCAATATGTGCTCTACCCCGAAATTTACATTCCAATACGTGATCTACCTTAGATTATTCGGATTAGCAGCAGGTACGTTAGTTAGCCTTATAAGGCTAACTAACGAAAATATCACGACTTAACCTAACCAATCGTCAAGGGCGTATAGTTGACCTAACGATTGGTTAGGTTAAGTCATGATATTTTCGTTAGTGCTAATCCGAATAATCTAAGGTAATATTTACATTTTACTTATTTAAATCATATTTAAGTAATGTAAGTAAAATGTAAATATTACCTTAGATTATTCGGATTAGCACTAACGAAAATATCATGACTTAACCTAACCAATCGTTAGGTCAACTATACGCCCTTAACGACTGGTTAGGTTAAGTCGTGATATTTTCGTTAGTTAGCCTTATAAGGCTAACTAACGTACCTGCTGCTAATCCGAATAATCTAAGGTAGATCACGTATTGGAATGTAAATTTCGCGGTAGAGCACATATTGGAAGAGCACCATAAATTATTGTAATATTCGTTGTATTCTTCTATTTGTACCCATAGGAATAAAATATTTACATTTTACTTATTTAAATCATATTTTATTTTAAATAATTTGGGGTGGAATTTACCTGGTGGAATTTACCATTGGTGGAATTTACCTAGAACCCAACCATTAGAGGTACAGTAAAACTAAACATAGGTACCTTACAAAAAGAATTTAATCCTGCATTTAATGAGAAACAATTAAAACTTGGTGTTCCCGCCATTGGCTTCCAAGACAGCCTGAATTCGCTTTGGGTAGCTTGCCAAAAGTGACGTGAATAGATCTTGATCGTTACGCAAATTTGCTAAAACAGTTCCAATGTGTTGCGTCATTGTATCCTTTGAAAATCGATTTGCTGCAGGTTCCTGAAACAAGAGACATTCAACCTTGTCCTTTAAAACTAATCCAATGTGTTCACAGACGTTCAGGTCAGGAGAATTTCGTGGCCATTCTTCATTTCCAAAGAAATCGATCTCATGGTTCCGCAACAACTGTTGAGTGGCTAATCCCTTAAAGCAGGGGGCCTTATCGTGCAGAAGTGTGACCTGATCGACATCCATAACATTGTTTGGGTTTCTTAGAAAAGGAATGACGTGCTGGGATAGAATAATATCACGAAAATACTGTCCATCCCAACTCTGACCATTTAGCTTCAGCACCCGCATGAGCTTCTTTGCAGTGAACAAAACAAACACACAACACAGTCTGGACTTTTTAATAATTCGCGATAATGTTCATTGTCATCGATTTCATCTGGTGTTGTGGCCCACACTCGATCATTTTGGTAGTTAGGCCGACGTGTTACGTAAACAAAAAAATCATCGGAGACAGCTAAATGCATGAAATCATCCACAACCCAATCTTCAAGATAATGGGCAAACCATATTCTGTCATCGATGTTAAGTTGAGTTTTTCTTGGTTTTGGAAGTTCATGCCAAGGCTTTAAACCTTACCTATGACGGTACAGTCGAATGATCTCACCACTAACTATCTTTCCTCTCAACACTTCGATCTCTCTAGAAAGTTTAGCACAGCTGTTTTTCCGCTTGCGCGTACCGCTTTCGATGATGTCCTTTGTTTCCTGAGAGAGTGGCAAATTTGGACGCCCAGATTTGGTTGTATCCATTTCACATTCATCCAAAGTTTTATTCCAATTTCTTTTGACGAAGTCCTCACTTCTTCGCAACTTTTTGGCAACCCATGAACGTGTTATAAAGGTGGCTCCAGCATCACGAGCTTCCCGAAATGTTATTGCTCGTATGCGATCTATCACACGTTGCCTCTCCGAATCACCAATTAATTGAGAAGCCATTATATTATCACTTTATCAGCTAGAGTAATTTTAATACCTGCAATAAATAAAGAATTTTATATATTTTTATAATCACTAAAGACTATTTCGATATAAATAAACATGTAAGCTGCAAATGGGGGGGGGGGGGCTAAGGTTTTTTATATATTTTTGTCATCTCGCGTTCTCCCTTCATTCCCTGACGAGGTGTACTTCTAAATACACGAAAGGCCTTGGAATCATTTTTCTTTTTTCTTGTGGGTTTGCATCATATATATACTTAATATTACTTTATGCGAGTTCGAACGACGGTTCAAGATCGACCTACGGTCGACCCCTCTGCAGCATCCCGCCTCATTTGCGGAACCTGATGAGGGAAGGAATTGCTGTCTGATCTCCTCCTGCCCTCGTAGCCAGCCACGCATGGTTGGTCAGGGACTTTGCACAGGAATCTATTCAGCTGGTTCTTGAAGTTATTCAGGTCGGTGTGCTGGAGATTCCTTTACTTCTTTTGGTAGGGCATTGAAAAGCTTTGGGCCCCTCGTATGCTGAGGGTATTTTCCATCCTCGTTTTCATGGCCCCTTGTCCCACCGCAGCTGGGACAGTACAGAATCTGCATCTTCTCTCATTCAAGTTTGTTTCTATTTCATTTCTAAGTTAGGGACAGAGCCCTCAAGTATTTTCTATATGTATATTATTGTGTACCGCTCGCGCCTCCTTTCGAGAGAGTAGAGTTTCAGGGATTGTAGTCGAGACCAGTAGTCTTCACCTTCCGTTTCCTCTATCTTAGACGTAAAGTCCATTGTATAGCTTCACTGTTAGTAATGTCTCGTTTTCTGCGTGGGCTTGTGAGTACTGAGCAATACTCAATTATTGGTAGGACTAGACTCTTCCATAATTTGAGCATGATGTTTGCTTTTCTGCTGCGGAAGCTCCTCCAGATGATTCTCATTTTTTCTAGCCGTTGTAATTTTGATGTTATAGTGCGCTCTGAATTCTGCATCCGACGACATTATTACTCCAAGATCCCTAACTTGTGGATTTGGTGTTATCTGTTTGGCTTGCAGAGTTTTGTACCTTTTATTCTGTAGCTACTTGTTATTACCATATCTTAGAAGTTCGAATTTTTCTTCGTTGAACTTCATATTGTTGTCTTCTGCCCACTGGAATAATGTTTCAATGTCGTTTTGTAATCTTTCTATGTCACCTTCGTTCAATATTTCCTTGCATATCTTTGTGTCATCTGCGAAACATGATACAGTACTGTCATTGATATCTGCATCAATATTTGCAATCATTATTATGAACATCAATGGAGCTAGTACTGTCCCTTGTGGGACAGAGGTCTCTGCTTCCGAGACTTCCGATTTGACTATTTATCACCACTCTGTGTTCTTTGCGTCAAGAAATTAAATATCCATCTTCCTAGCTTTCCAGTAATTCCTGTATTCTTAAGTTTGTGTGCTATAATTCCATGGTCACATTTATCGAAGGCTTTAGCAAAGTCAGTATATATTACATCTATGTTTTGTCCTCGACACAGTGTTTCCAATATTTTCTCCTGGTGGTCTAATAGCTGTGATAGGTACGATCTTCCAGCCCAGAAACCATGTTGATTTGGGTTGTACAAGTTCTTTTCTTGTAGTAGTAGGTAGTTTTGCCTCTAATTATACGTTCAAAGCACTTTATATAAGGTGCGAGGTGAGAGCTACCGGCCGATAATTCTTGGGTATTGCTCTGTTACCACCTTTGAATAAGCGGGCAATGTTCGCGTTCTTTAATGGAAGTGGAATTTGTCCCGTGTCGAGTGATTTCCTCCATAGTAAGCATAGCGGTTTGGTAATACACTCTTTACATTTCTTCAGACACGTGGCACTCCATGTGTCTGGCCCTGGTGCCGAATTGTCTCGCATCTGTGATAGAGCCTTAATTACATCTCCTTCCGAGAACTCTTAAGTCCATTAATAGGTTTGTGCCAGAATTTGTCCTTGGCTTATTTGTATCAATATCGGAAAGTTCGTCTAGGCTTTCTACTTTCATCTCGGACTTAGGGGTGCTAAACACAAAGTTAAATTGTTCCTTAAGCATTTCTCATTTTTTGGGGGGTCATTTGTGTATTTGGCCTCCCCGTCTATTAACGGACCAATACTCTCTTTACACTGCATTTTCCTTTTCGCAAACGTGTAGAAGTATTTTGGGTTATTTTTTATGTTTTCTGCTACCTTGTTCTCCTCCACGTTTATCTTATGTATGAATGTTTGCTTTAGGTCCATTTCTATTTCGCCTAGTTTCCTCTCTAGTTTGAGTCTCCTTGCATCAGTTTTGCATGTGTGGAGATGTTTTACGGTTTGCTTTGTGTGTGGAGATGTTTTACGGTTTGCTTTGTGTGTGGAGATGTTTTACGGTTTGCTTCCGTTGTCTAAATAGTGTCCTGATTTTTCTCTCGAGCTTGCTACGTTTTCTTTTTTGCCTCTCTGGAACATGCTTCAGTAATATAGGTTTGGTTTCAGACTCAATTATACCTAGCATTTGTTCTGGAGTCTTCTCGTGAAGTAGTAATTCCCAATTTACTTCCTTTAAATCTTTATTTACACTTTCCCAATCTACTTTCTTCGAATTTATGTTTAAGTCTTCAGATATTCCTTCTGCCTCTCTGGGATGCGTTTTCGGACCTCTGGGTGCTAACTTCAGTTGTATATCGATTAGGTTATGGTCGGAGAAATTTGCGTGCGTTACCTTTTTATTTATTATTATCTCATTGTTATTTGTCCAAATTAAATCCAAAACGTTCTCTTTTCTAGTGGCTTCACAGATTTCCTGAGTAAAGGCGTAATGTTCCATTACATCTAATAGCATTATTACTTGGGTTCTATCATTTTTTGTAATGTTGCCATGAAACTTCTCAACATATATGACTTCGTCATTTCTCTTCCATGTTATGAATGGGAAATTAAAATCTTTGCAAATTAAAATATTTGTTGCTGAAGTTTCAAGTAATTTTAACAAGTTTTCTATTTCATTAGTGGCAAACTGAAATTAACTTTTTGTGGTATTTGGTGGTCTGTAGACGTCCATAATGGTTAGGTTCAGTTCTTTTATTTCTAAAATAATAATGTCGACTGTGCTGTTTGATTTGTTTACCTTCACTTCACGTGTGTTTGTGCTTTTCACGTAGACACAACACCCTCCCCCTCGTCTAGCCACTCCATGTGGGGAATCTAACCCGCTTAAGTGAACTTTTTGGTGAGGTTCTGTATGGCGTGATCGATTGGAGCGCGCACTCTGGAACCACGCGATACATCGTGGATTCGAGTCCCACAAGCACCTAGTTCCCCACTATACTGCCCTTTCACTGGCCGTACAAATGAAAATTGAACAAATGCATTGCGTGATTTCCACAAAAAGTGGATAATGACCTGACCTGACCTTCAAGTTAGCTTAGGTCATTATCCACTTTTTGTCAATTTTGTATCATGATATAAATTATGTGAAATTACTGAAAATTTCAGGGATTTCATGAAATCACTAGTTTCACAATCTTACTGAACATATATTGAAGATTCATTCAAACAACCTTGAAAGTGAAGTTTCAATTACTTAAACAACACCTGTGTAAGTAATTCAGCGATAACTTAGGCCGGTCGCACACAGGATCGTTTTGCGAATCACGACTGACGATTTGGGTCGTGACGACTAAGTCGCGTGTGATTTTACATTGACAAAATTGGAGCCCCGCACACTGCAGCGACCGCAGTATGAGTCGAAAACGATCCTGTGTGCAGCTGGCCTTATAGACCTCCCGCAGCTCCGTCGGTTAAGAATCAGACCCGAAACGTAATGGTTTTCGGCTCGATACACGCCGCAGCCACCTCGGATGGAGTTTAAGTAGTGCTTCCCCTCTACAGGAACGATCAGAAATGATAATCTGGTGTCGACATTTTTATTCCGAATAAAGATAAAATATTTTCAGTGGTATCTTTCACTACCTACAAATTAAAATGGAGGAACCACACCAGAAAATCGAGAACACACCGATGGTGCTACTAATAATAAAAGTAATCCAGGAGTGAGCGTAATCAACCGGATCAGTTGGGCTGAGCCCTGGGCCTGTTTCTAGCGCTCTTGACTGATCATTATACCATAAAGTCTACAAATAAAAATTGATCCAATCAATCCAGAAGTAATACTCGTTCCAAATCAAACTACAAAGTGAAAACCCCTTTTACGTAAATGTTACTCCAATGAAAGAATGATAATTGGGTCTAGGTTTGTTTAACCTCCTTCGTTTACGGCCATTTCAAGCTTTGCTTGGGACCTGAATCACGGGTCGATATATCATCTGAAGGCGGAGGACGTTTACCCATCTATCAGCCGAACAGATTGAACAGCCCCAACATCGCCACGTGGTATTACGACGTGGCCCTTTTGTAGAGAGGGAGAGGTTACGCGAGAGTTATACCCGATCTAACGCTGTATCGACGATTGCCCAGTAAACCCAAAAGTCTTTTACAAACCAAATTGTTGCTAAAAATAAGTGACAATACTTTTATGTTAAAATTATTGTAATATTTATGTTAATGTAGTCTGTCTGTCTGTCTGTCTGTCTATTTCCTCCCCCTCAACAATCTTAATCCATTCGACACTACAATGATGTACGGCGGATAAACATCACATTTCAACCAAACTGTAGTTAGTTACGCCGCAGAGAAAAGGTTAATTCCGTTATGGAAATTCTTGTTATACAGGGTCTGTCAAAAAAAAAAAAGCCAATTTGAAATATCTATAAAATGCACAATTTGATAGAGATTTCAAATATTTTTTTACACTAAATAAATAAAAGGCTCATAAATAATCTGTGATAATTTTATAACTTTATTTTAAATATTTTAGGAGTTATGCGGTTATTTCTACAGATTGCGAAAATTTCAGTTTTTCTCATTATGTAATATCTTCTTTTTTCTCTTTTTCAGAATTTGTTTAGATTTAAAATTTTTCGTGAATACCTCTAAATATGCCATTCTCACATGAAGATAAAATAATTATAAAGCATTATAGAGTTGAAAAAGGTTATAGTGCAAGGAAATTACTTTCTGAATTCGATTATAAAGGATGGACTAGATCAGGTTTAGATTACTTATTGAGAACTATCGATGAAACAGGAAGCATTGAAAGGAAGGTTGGTAGTGGGCGACCAAAATCAGTTAGAGTAGATGAAAATATTCAGAAAGTGGAGGAACGTATCCTTAGTCAAGAGGATCGACCTGGTAGCCACATGACACCTGCTCAAATATCAAAAGAACTAGAAATATTAGAATCAAGCGTAAGAAGGATTATTAAATCTGATCTGCAATTTAAACCATTTAAAAGAGTGCATGGACAAAGTGATAGAAATGCGAGGGAATCATATTGAACAGTTCTTTTAATTTTATTAAACTAAAAATTATCTACAGTATATCGTAAAAAAATTTTTTTTCATGTTAAGTAGGAGAATCTCACTTTTTAGTTAATTATTATAAATAAAATTAACAATTCTGAAGATATCGTCATCATAAAAATTTAAAGGATAATAGGTGATTACCTATACTTTATTGTGTAAAAAATTCAACTTAATTAGATAAATGGTTTTGTTTTAATAAAGGTTTGAATTTGGCTTAGTTTTTTTGACAGACCCTGTATATAAAAAAAAATAATAAATCTGCCAACTGTTCTCGAACGTGTTCAGTTTATTCGAATCTTGTGAACCTTTCCACCTTTCTGATAAATATCGATAAGAAACAGGGTTTCAAAACACGATTCTTTGAGCCAATTCTACACAGTTTTGTTTGGGGACCTAATCCAGTGTCACAGTTTTGTAATACGACGAGGATTGGTGCCAAAATTTGTGAACAAGGACGTCGTGCGGGAGTTACTGCAAACTTTCCAACGAAAGTACCTATCTACTTCGGATATTAACGCACCTAAACCCGTTTGGTCGACGGGAAATTTTATCAACGCTAAAAACTAACTTAACCAAACTCAAATCTAGCCCACGATAACTCGTCGATTAGATGTCACGTCAATCGGATGACGTTCGTACGATATCAACAGTCCTTTCCTTTCTCAAGAATTTGAGGAAATCCCTTTGCATTCCATAATTAAAGGGTAGAAATAGAGTGATCTATCCGCGAAGCTATTAAATTTTTTTTCTCTTCTCTGTACCTTATCTCTCTAGTCAGGAAAAAAGTTCAAGAATCTTAAAATTTCTAAAAACCATAAAAAACAGGAACTGTCGGAACATCAATGCCCCCTTTTCTATTTATGATAGTTCTGTGTAAAGTGAGGTTGTGTGTAAAGTGAGGTTGTGGGGGAGAATGGAAAAGAATGAATGGAAAAAAGATTGGTCACGAAAGAATTTGGGTGAAAAGCTGATGGTGAGAGAGGTAGCGCACGAGTAGAGTAAGATTGCAAATGGACCTGAGTAAGGTGTGGAATGTGTATCAGAAATGTCTGATTAGGAATGTAAGGTGTGTGTGTGTGTGTGTGTGTGTGTGTGTGTGTGTGTGTGTGTGTGTGTGTGTGTGTGTGTTGTGTGTGTGTGTGTGTGTGTGTGTGGTTAAGAGTTCTGTGGCGATATATGAGAGAAGATTATTGAAAGTGAATGCGAGTAAGAGCAAATTATTGATTGTGGAGAGAGGGAAATTTGGACTGTCACGTGATGGTGAAAGAATAGAGGTGGTGGTCTTTTAAGTATCTGGGATGTTCATTGAACAAAAGAAGCACGAGTGCGGATGAAGTTCACAGCAGAATGAATCCAGAAGGAAAGGTAGCGAATACGCTGAAAGCAGTTGTGTGAAAGCGGAGACTGGATCGAGATGCTGCGAGATATTTACATGAAGTTTTACATGCATGTGAAACAATGACATGGCATGAAAGGGAGATGTCAAGAGTAAGAGCGGTTGAGACTGATAACCTGAGAAGTATGTGTGGCGTGCGTCGGAGTGATAGAGTAAGAAATCGTGTGGTTCTGGAAAGATGTGGTGTTCAGAAGTCGGTGGAACCGAAAACTCAGGAAAGTGTGTTAAGGTGGTATGTATACGTTGAAAGAATGAAAGATGACAGAGTTGTGAAAAGAGTGTATAAGAGTGTTTGCTAAAGTAGGAGAGAGAGAGAGAGAGAGAGAGAGAGAAAGAGGCCGAGGTGGTGGATGGACATGGTGAATGACTGCGTGAGGAAGCGTGGACTTGATGTGGGTGACGCACGAGAAATGGCTGCAAGTGGATTGGAATGGAAAAGGTTTGTTATAAATATGCAAGTTCGGGACTCACTCTAATTTTTGACAAGGCCTGAACGCACCATCACGCATGGGATATGAAGCGCCGCAAGTGTGGAATTTTGCCAAGTGGTCGGGAGCGCTGGTCCACCAGGACGCCTGTGTGAATAGATGTGTACGCTTTACTTCCTACCTTTTCACCACCTTCTGTACTTTACGTACGGGTTATTTCTGCCTTCTCACCCCAAATCAGTGGGAAATAAGATGTTTTATAATGTATGTTGGTCATTCCGTGTCAACTCAGCCACAAAATGGTAATTTTTGCACTCGCCATCTCGGATTTTAATGATATTTAGTATATTACTGTACGTATAGGAGAAACTGAAATCCCCAATTATTAGAGCTTGCTGACCTTTGGTTGTTGAGATATAAGGTCACAAAGTTGTGAACTTCGACTTTTTTTTTTTAGCCACTGGCTAATTTCAAATTGCCAGTGCTACATAATTAATGAAGCTACAGTACAGATTTTGGTGTCATTTGGAAGCTCTTGGGTAGCCCTTTCTGCTACCTTCCACATCAAAAATCTCTAAAACAAAAAGTTCTCTATAGCCTTAACCTTTGACCTTGAAAAAAAAAAATATACCATCTCAATTTTATCCAAGATTTTGTACATACGTACTCTCAGGCAGGTGGAACATGTGTTAAAAAGTTTATGAGTGGCCAGTGAATGGTATGATAATGAAGTTATTTTAATTGATGCTGCGTTGAAATTTTTTTTTTTACCGAAATGTTAAATTAATCTAATAGTATCTAGGTACCGTACCTCGTAATATTATGTACTTACTTGTATCAATATTAACATTTCATTGTTATTGCGCGGGACCATATACTGTACATATGTTCCAATTTGACTCAAAAGCCATATGTTCACACCTGGCTAGATATGCTGATTCAACAGCCACATCTCCTAAAAAACAATTGATCAGCTCGCGAGCTGATGTAGTCCTTTCTGTTGTGACAGTCTGTGTTGAAAACGAGAGTATGCGTGTACAATATAATTCAAAATGTGCTGAAGAATAATTAATTAATAATAATTTGTTCTTTTTCGTCTTTTCAGAAATTAATTAGAATACAATAATTACGGATCAACTTAAACTATAATAGCAGTGTGCTGATCCTCTTCAATCTCGCAAAGGACGGCGTTGAACAGAGAGTCTACGAATTGTATCTCAGTCCCTAGTCAATAAAGTGCCTGAATTCCAGTTAACGGTGTATCATGGACTTCTGAGGCAGTGTAGGGAAAAGCTAGAATCATTGCCTGAAAAAAAACTTAAGATAGAAATGAAAACAGTTCTTGCTCTGAAGAATCTGTAATTGAAAAGTGTATTTGAATGTGAAGAAATAGATATAGCATCAACGAGTGCAGCACAATATGACACGTCAACTTTAAATACTTCCTTATGTTCATTAGGAGGAATTCCTATAAAGAAAAGAATGTTTCAAGAGGGAAAGCGTTATGCATCTCAGAAACTAACCAAAGTTACAAAGACAGTAAAGAGAAAGTTGGGAGAAATTGCTGGAAAAGATATATTAATACGGGAAAAGAAACAAACGAGTAAGAAAGTGATGATGATGAACTAATAATCAACTAAGAGAGAAATTCAATAAAGAGGCCGAGAGAAGTGGAAAGATAAAGGTCCTAACTGTATTACCCAAAAGTTGGATTGAGAGAAAAGCAGCTGCAGAATTCAACAAAACAAGGCACACAGCATCAGTTGCCAAAATACTTGTTAAAGAACTGGGTGTCCTTTCAGATCTAAATCCAAAGGCTGGAAAGTTAATTGAACAAAACACTAGAGACAATATCAAAGCATTTTATCTTTCGGAAGACGGATCAGTAGAATAATGCTCGGTAAAAAGGACTACCTTAGTATTGTTGACATAGGAGAGAGGAAACATTGTCAGAAGCATCTTCTGCTTTGCAATTTAAAAGAAGCTAATCAGCTTTTCAAAGAAGGAAATAATTTGGTAAAGGTGGGCTTCAGAAATTTGCAGAGCTGCGTCCAAAGCAATGTGTTATTGCTGGAGCATCAGGAACACACACAGTCTGTGTATGTACCATTCGTCAGAATGCTAAGCTTATGTTTGTAGGAGCTAAATTAGATAAGCTAACAGAAAATGATGAAAACCCTATCAAGCATGTATGACATTGTCTTAGTTTGATGGAGTGCAATCCTCCCTCAGGGAATGTGAACAATGTGGAGACAGTATGACTGAAAGATATTCCAAAATACTTTTGATGGGAAAGCATCGACTGAATACAATTCAAGAAGTGGGCCAATACAGACAGGTCCGATCTTGAATCGATTCACCCCAGTTCAGACGAATATATTGAATATTTCTGTAGCAAACTTCAAGAATACCAAATGCGCGACTTCAATGATGCCAGCAACTTATTACCGTGAAACTAAAATGTCTTTGAAAGCTGGTGAAGTTCTTGTTGTGTGTGACTTTGCAGAAAATTACTCTCTTGTCCTCCAAGATGAGGTGCAGAGCTTTCACTGGAACAATCAAATGGCAACTATTCATCCAATTGTTTTGTATTATAATGAGCAAGATGAGATTGCTCACCTGAGTTTTGTTGTCATATCAGAGAGCAACATCCAAAACACAGATGCAGTACATTTGTTTCAAAAGCATCTAATATGCTTCATAAGAGAACATCCCATCCATCAACAAAATCATGTACTTTTCAGATAGATGGCTGTGCACGACAATATAAAAATTGTAAGAACTTTTTAAATCTTTGTCATCACAGAGATGACTTTGGAATTGATGCAGAGTGGAATTTTTTACAATAAGTCATGAGAAGGGACCCCGTGATGGTGTAGGAGGTACTGTTACGAGACTAACTGCTAAAGCTAGTCTGCAACGGCCTTATGATTAACAAATCCTTACTGTACAGCAGTTGTATACATTTACAAAAGATAATATTAGTAATATCAAGTGTAATCTTTCAACCAATGAAGATTTGCTCCTTCAAGCAAAACATTCAAAAGCAAGAACATTGCTGCTAATCAGAAAATACACCATTTAAAGCCAGTTCCATTAACTTCCCTTGAGGTTAAGCATTTTTCCTCATCTGGATGTTCAGTTGTTCGCATATTGAGAAGGTCAGTGAAGAACAACAACTTCTGCTTGAGGAGAGAATATGTGGTTTTGTCACTGTTGCGTATGATGTTTTGGATAAGACATCTGAGAAGCGAGAAGTAAAGCTATCCTTTCCTTATCTGCATGGCCCCAACCTGTCATTCTTCTTCCCTCATCACCAAGATATGCTTACAATTACTTACCCTGATGTTTTGACAAAGATTGTAGCACGTACTGCAATTGGAAGAACATACCACCTAACCAAAAAAGATACTGCAAAGGCCTCCAAAGCCCTGACAGAATTACAACAGAGTAATTACACTTATAAATTGCGCATATATATATGTACAGTATAGGCTATAAATTTACAGTGTAGATATTAGTAGATTCTCTCAAGATCATTTAATGAATTAGGTACATAATATATTTACTAGCCTGTAGCCCAAGCATTCAAACTGCATAAAAATGTAATAAATATAACTATCTACTGCTATGTAACATACATACATAGCTTAAGTACTGAGACTCCGTCCACAAAAATAACTGATTAAAACTTATATTTTTTTTTTATTTTTCAGGTGCACGCATAATGGATTATCTCCAAGAAGAACTTGTAGCCACTCAAACTTTTGAACACATGTTCCACCTGCCTGAGAGTGTATGTATGTATGTATGTATGTACAAAATCTTGAATAAAATTGAGATGGTATATTTTTTTTTATTCAAGGTCAAAGGTCAAAAGGTTATAGAGAACGTTTTTCTTTTTTATTTTAGAGATTTTTGATATGGAAGGTAGCAGAAAGGGTTACTCAAGAGTTCAAATGACACCAAAATCAGTACTCCAGCTTCATTAGTTATGTAGCTATGGCAATTTGAAATTAGCCAGTGGCTCTCAAAAAAAGTTCACAACTTTGTGACTTTATATATCTCAGCAACCAAAGATCAGCCAGCTCTAATAATTGGGGTATTTCAGTTTCTCCTATATGTACACTAATATACCAAATATTAAAATCCGAGATGAAGTGTGTTTTGGGTGGTTCAGTTGATATGGAATGACCCATGTATTAATACAGAGATATCATATGTATTAATACAGAGATATCATAACCCATGTATTAATACAGAGATATCATAACCCATGTATTAATACAGAGATATCATAACCCATGTATTAATACAGAGATATCATAACTGGCTTTCTACCTCCAATTACGATACATCAGTGGCCTTCTATTTACCCATTTTCTTAAAATTTTTGCTCACTTTATAATTATAAATTTCATTTCCTTCAAATCTGAGATTGAATATGAACTTGCCATATTTAGGTTTTTTAAAATTCCTACCGAAACTGTGGAGGAACACAGTTATTATAATACTTCCTCCTCCTGCTGAACATTTCCTTGTGTTTTAGGTTAAACATTAACGTTACGATAAATAATAATAATAATAATAATAATAATAATAATAATAATAATAATGTCTTTCAACTCCATAAACTACGATTTACATTTTAGAACAAACTGCAGTTCAGAGGTAAGAGCCCCCCTGTCAGATAATACTTCGACTAGGCCTGTGAAGTTAGGTTGAACGAGGTTACGTTAAAATCAGTAAGATTCGAGGGAGCACCGCTCGTTTATAACTCTTTTGAGGAATGTCCACCACCCCTACCCACCCCGATAGCTTTATCATAATTTATAACCATATTTCATCCCCTGGGTACAACGTAACGCAGGGTACGATGAATGCTTTTTCTGAATACTAACACCTTTTCCCACTCCCACCTTACATAAATTTTCATCGTCCTCACTCCGAACAGAGTACAATATCGATGCGTTTCTACACAAATGAAATAAGCGGGTCTCTGAAAGCACAAACGCCTTAAAAGAGGGTTGGTGCCTATGTCATCCGTGTATAAGTGTGACATACCGAGCTATACAAGCTGACACAGTTAATGGTATATTACAAAACCGTAAAAGAAATCAGGGAATAGATGGCACTTCCGAGAAAAGGGAGTACCCTGAATTACCAAGTTTTCAAAGTTATTTAAAAACTTAGTAGTATCAGCTTTGACTAACCAACTAAGGATTTAATTTTACAAAACTGGACTGTAGGTCTACGTTAAAAGACTTCTGTGTATTGTAATATATATATAGCTAAGGGTTACGTTCGCTCCTACTCGCTGCTAATTTTGCATCACTTTCCTCCTACACGCAAAATAGCTACTACTTTGTTGTGTAACATAGTTTTTAGGGTTCAATTTAGGTTAGGTTAGGTTAACCTAAGGCAAACCTAAAAAAAACAACCTTGGTGTGTAAAACCCTGAGGCAGCATGTAGTAGTAGTAATTTGATTTCGAGTTTTTTAATTAAAATCCTAACGCGAATGAAATTCGAAAAAATAATCGTTGTATACGATAAAAGAGTGCATTCTCTAAAATTTTTAATGATACCCCTACCCACCTTAATGCCAAGCGTAAATGATTAAACAAAAATATAGGAGGAATTTGTACTCTTTATATATATATATATATAAACTGGCACTCAACTAGCTTCCAAAAATAAAATTTTCACTATATTTCCTTGGCATGAATAGATTTCTGACCCATGGCCTACAACATGGTCAAGTGTAAACATTCCCAAGAATCTAAAAGCTACCAAAATCTTACCATGTATGTCCATCATGTCATCATCAACCAAGTCTGGTTGTAACTGAATCAGCCCAGGTTGCAGCAAATCCGAGTTACCAGTACCACGTGCTGAGTGGGGGGGGAAAAACATTACACTTAAAATTACGGCAATAACAATCCTAATCTGGACTTATCTACATGTAAAAAAAAAAAAAAAGAAATCAGCTGGTCGCAGTAAGACGCAAATTGCATATCTTCCCAGAATCCAAACTTACAATGGAAGGGCGATCTACTTAAGAGCCAAGTGTGCCTTTCTGTCCAAATGCACGAGAAGAATTTCTGCATTATCCTAGGGAGTAAAGCGGTAACCATGGCAACCAGAGATCTAGCGTTACCTTTTAAAACTGACTGTAGTCAGTGTAATATTAATCTCTCCGGTACCGTAATAATAAAAATTGGGGTTGTTGAACACCTTCGTAATGACAAAGGTCACGTGACGGAGGGAACCTATTTCAGCTTTATGCGGAATCCGAATTATCCGAGGGTGACCACCCATCCAACAACTGAACATACCAATAGTATGAAAATAAAAACCCACTCTAATAGACAGAGTTTATTTCCACGACAGTTTCGACGCCCACTGGCATCCACCCGAGGAGGATGCCAGTGGGCGTCGAAACTGTCGTGGAAATAAACTCTGTCTATTAGAGTGGGTTTTTATTTTCATATTTTGACCTTCACGTAGAAAAAAAAGTGTTTTTTTTGCATTTAATACCAATAGTAGCTTTCAACTTCGCTGATCGAACGGGAAGCGATGTTGCGACGTGGCCACGACGTAACCCGTAAGAGGAGAGAACGCTTACCGATTTCTCGAGGATTCGGGAAGGGGAAGAGTTGAGGACTCGTGTTGAAAGTCGAAAAAAGCATGTCGGTAAAATCGCATTCCGAAAGATTCCCTTCCAAGGACGTTCCTGGCTTGAAGAAGAAATTCCCCGCCCAATCCATCTCCTCAAGACCCAAAAAGGACTGGTGGATAAATAGAATATTTTAGCATTAACATTCATCCTTGAGAAAAATCCAGTGCTACTAATAATAATGGCACTGAGGACGAGACATATTTCGTCAGAAACCTTATATTACACGACTGTCGTAAGACGAGTGACGAAAGTCGTTCGAACTGCGAGAGTAGTTATTCGTACAAACATTTCACTACTTTTAAATATTTAGGTAGACAACACTACATGTATATCTACGTGTAGAGAAACTAACTGCATTACATTTTTAGTTACTACCAATCATTCGCTTCTTTGCAAAGAGGCGATAAATTGAGAAACTAAGACGTAGTGGGACTCGAACTCGCGTCGGGTGGTTTCAGAGTCAGCATGGGTTCGAGCCCCACTAGGTTCCTCGCTTTTTTTTTTTTTTTAATTTCTCTCTTTCCTACTTATTTAGGTGCGGTTAATGCACTTAAAACGCATTCAGTTCTCCTACTTAAATAATTTTGAAAGATAATTTTTCAAACTTCGATAGCATTAAGTCATTATAAGTTTATGCTGTTGCGTCTTTGATCTGAAAGTATTGATGAAACACTTCCGACAACTGCCTTCAACTGAGAAAAGCCACAAGATAGCGTTTGTGAATGAGTCTGTTAAGAATTTTCTTCTTTCCTTGTAATGGTAACTAACTTGAACGAGTAAACTACAAACCATTCGATTCACAAAGCATTTCAAATACCAACTCATCAGTTCGGATTGAAAAATTGGAAATTTTTAATTCTTAACGAGTGAACGTAAGGTAAAAATTTAGTCAATTTTCGGAAAAACGTAGAAAACATTTCAGTTATGTTGCCCCGTGACGTCAGTCGATCCAACTACAACTGCGCATATCGCGCAGGATGAAGGGAACTTCACCTCCAGTAAAAGGGTGTCACGTGACTGCGGAGTGGCCCACCACGCAACACTCGGAATTATAATACGCTTGCGGGGCGCCATCTTTGCTCGTGTGATTCTTGCGCGCCCCAAAACGTCATGTTTTTACTTGGCGCGCCCGAATCTTGCCCAATACTTACAATTAAATACAAATATGGGTATCAATTAAGTTGTTTTTATCAGTTATTTTTCGTTATTATTAATTATTATTATTAATAATAATTTGTTATTAAAGTATTTGTTAATAATATCGCGCTCAATCTACAGAGGGCTGACAAAAGTAAGTAGACACTAGACACCACGATGATTGACCTCAAGAACAAATGGCAAAGTTCATCAATGGCATGACAGAATGTGTGTCAGCTTTACATAACGGTTTAAAAGGGAAAGAAACACGATTCTAAATATATTAATTCAATAAATTCGTTATTATTTATTGACTTTATTATCAAATAAAAAACTATGGAAAACCCGAACGTATCTATTTACTTTTGTCGATCCAAAGTATATCGCGATTTCACGGACTTTGGTCGTGGAAGTGCTCCGCTATATTGGGTAAGATTCGGATGTCATGAGACGCGCAAGAATCTTACGACCTAAGATGGTGCGCGTGAGCGTATATTATAGCATCGAGTATTGCGTAGTGAACTACTGCACAGTCGCGTGACGCCCTTTTACTAGAGGTAAAGTTCCCTTCATCCTACGCGATATGCGGTGTAGTAGATGGGTCGACTGACGGATGAACGTGGCCAAAATGTTTTTTAAGTTTTTCTACAAATTTACTAAATTTTTACCTTATGTTCATTTGTTAATAATTATATTCTTCTCAATTTTTCACTCTGAATGAAAATATTTAGTGTGACATGCATTCCATGAAATCTGTGAAAGGATGCTTGGGAAGGAAGCTAACAATATTTAAAATGGACGACTAATTTTCTTAATATTAAGCCCCCAACTACAACAACCACACTTCATACTAGTTGAACTTAGCTCCAAATACCAGAAGGTGAGGGTGTTTAAAACTATATCCGCGGGTGAAAGCAATTCGAATTAAGTTCTGAATGAAAAGTGTTCCAACTTCTAAGTTCTTATTTAAGAAAAGAGGTGAGACTGTGTCTTGCAATGACGATACTCGCAAAAAAATTTAATACCTAAAACTAGCAATACAGAAACTAGTCGATCAGCGTGACAGCAATAATGTTGCTCCAACGAGTCATCGTACTTCTGGTATGACGCAATTACCTCTCTGGAACTTCGCTCCAAATAAAGGCAACTTTTGGTACGCGGAACAACGCGAACAAATGATATTTAAATAGTGAACGCCGCCCGATTCACACAACCAGCCAACCAACTGATTTTCTTAAACGTACTTCTTCCACACAAAACACTACAAACATCGCTAATTTTCCTCTCTTCCATCTCCACGTTCTGTCCCGGTACTTTCACTTTGCTTTACTTAGTTAACATTCCACGTCGAAGACAAATTCCATAACATACACAACATTCTCCACCTCTTTTTCACGTTACACCAATCGAAAAACCCTTCATTCATCTGATTTTAATTAAATCCAACAAACTCTGCGAAACCAAGCACAATTTGGATACCGTTCAATACCACTTCATGAAACCCTTTCAAATATTAATAAAAACAAAACAGAAGTGTTACAACTCGACACACCAACAGTCAAAAATAGACGTATCAATGGAGGAGGAGGAGGAAAGGGAGGAGGAGGAGGAAAGGGAGGAGGAGGAGGAAAGGGAGGAGGAGGAGGAAAGGGAGGAGGAGGAGGAGGAAAGGGAGGAGGAGGAGGAGGAAAGGGAGGAGGAGGAGGAGGAAAGGGAGGAGGAGGAGGAGGAAAGGGAGGAGGAGGAGGAAAGGGAGGAGGAGGAGGAAAGGGAGGAGGAGGAGGAGGAGGAAAGGGAGGAGGAAGAGGACGGGGAGGAGGAAGAGGACGGGGAGGAGGAAAGGGAGGAGGAAAGGGAGGAGGAAGAGGACGGGGAGGAGGAAGAGGACGGAGGAGGAGGAAGAGGACGGGGAGGAGGAAGAGGACGGGGAGGAGGAAGAGGACGGGGAGGAGGAAGAGGAAAGGGAGGAGGAAGAGGACGGGGAGGAGGAAGAGGACGGGGAGGAGGAAGAGGACGGGGAGGAGGAAGAGGACGGGGAGGAGGAAGAGGAAAGGGAGGAGGAAGAGGAAAGGGAGGAGGAAGAGGAAAGGAGGAGGAAGAGGACGGGGAGGAGGAAGAGGAAAGGGAGGAGGAAGAGGAAAGGGAGGAGGAAGAGGAAAGGGAGGAGGAAGAGGAAAGGGAGGAGGAAGAGGAAAGGGGGAGGAAGAGGAAAGGGAGGAGGAAGAGGACGGGGAGGAGGAAGAGGACGGGGAGGAGGAAGAGGACGGGGAGGAGGAAGAGGACGGGGGAGGAGGAAGAGGACGGGGAGGAGGGAGGTTTTTAAAAAGTGTTAAGAAATAAAACTGAATCGACATTAATAATTAACCCAACAAACAAAGATAAGCTTACTAAACCTTCATAAAAAGTTACGTCAACATCAATGTTCTGGAGGGAAGTCAACGTGGGGAAACATTAGAATGAAATAAATGTTTTCCACATTGATTAACGAAATTATTCAACTCCAAACACGAGCCAGTTTTCATCACAAAATCAGCGTCTTATACAAATTAACATTTGTTAACTCAAACAGTTTACCTTATAATCATTTGTAGATCGGCTACTTTTTCCGCTTAACTGCAAAAACAATTCTGTATGTACCCGTTTTAAAAACAACAACAACAACAATAATAATAATAATGAGAATACAATACAAAAATAGATTGGGGCTATAATAATACATAAAAACTAGGGAATATTCAGTAGTATATGAATAAAGTTGACACAGTAAGACCTTTTTTTTTTTACCTGGGCTCATCCAGGGTGTGCTGTTCATGGACATTTTATTTATTTATTTATATTATCATCTGCAAAAGAGAAGGTTTTCGATCACTGTTATACGAATCGGTAACTTCATAGTTCCGATTTTGTTACGCTGCTTCCCGGTTGTTCTGAATTATACAGAAAATTACAGTGTTCCAGTACTTATATTTAATTTAAGCGTTAACAACAAAGGCCTCTGGTGACAATTCTTTCGATCTTTGGTGGAGTTTTTAAGGAAAGCCGACTTCGTATTACAGAATGTTAATTATGATCCAAATTGAAGGAGTGCAAACCTACAAACGTGATGACATTTCGATAATTCCTACTACTTAATCAGTGGTTTACAAACCGTGGGGCGCGCCGTACTGTTAGCTAGGGAGGTATTATCAATAAAAAATCTGATTAATAATACAAGCATGAATAATTGTATATGCCATTTTAGTTAGTTGAATTATTGATAATTAATGTGGAGGGGGGAGGGGCGCGACCATAATTTTGGGGGTTAGGGGGTCGTCGTAACAAAGTTTGGAAAACACTGACTTAAATGATTAGCTAATTCTACTAAATGCAGCACAGCGTTCAACCTGAATTAGAAATTACTCCTTATAGAAATGGACGTTAAAAACAAAAAGTTTTTGTCTGATAAACAATGGCAAGGAAAGACGCTGAAAAGCTTCGTGGAAGGCGTGGAAGGCGTGGAAGGCGTGGAAGGCACTAAAATAAGACTCAAAGGATAAAGCAAAAAGAGACTCGTCTCTTCAGAAGAAAATTTTACTTTCAGAACTACAAATTTTATAATTTTTTGAGTAAAAAGATCTTCGAAACAAGTGAACAGCAACAAACGAAACGTTAAAAAGAAAACTTTACAGAATTGAAACATCTGCCAACTTCCATTTTATTATTCAAAATTACGTACGTTACGCTATGCTCAGTTTTAATACAATACAACCAAACATTTTCTTAAATGAATTTCTATTTTGACGAAGATAAACGAGAAATTTTTAGTTCATCATGACTAGAAATACCTAATAAGTGACTAGTGGGGTTTCAGCCACACCTTTCAATTAAAACTAATAAATCTGGACTCTCGTCTCTGTGATGAACTTTCGACGTTACTGATTGCCATGAAGGTATGGAAGAGCCTAATTGTTTTTAAATACCCTACAACATTGCCAATCAAGAATTTGCAGTTTGGTTGTCTTAACGGGAACAGCCCCCCCCCCCCTCCCCAATAATCACCTGCCAGTCATACGGAAAGCAAGAACCAATCTACATGCCCTATCTCCACCCAAACCAAAATAGACAACATACATAATTACCATAAACTAACCGAAGATAAGTATATATTTGTCGTTTTTGGATCTTCAAAACAGGAGTTCCCAAAGGGGATTGAATGAACTCAGAATATACCCTACCAACATTCAAACTACAGCATCCTAACGTCCCTTATAACTAGTAGCTACCCATTCTTTTAAAGATTTTTGTCATTTGCATTTAAAAAAAGACGAGAGATTTAGTTTTGACAACAAAGACAAAAATGAATTGATAAATAAAAGAAAATTGCCGTAATATCAATGGAAAATGTTTTCGCGGAAACAATAAAAATGAAACACGTGATTTAAACGACTGAACGGGAGAAAAAGTACTTCCGAATATTTCCAAATAACAAATCGTATTCCTGCATTAAGCCAAAAAAAATTCACACTATCGTCAACGATCAACAATTTAACTATCATTTGGATAGAGGTTTTATGGTGACCAATACACTGTCATCATATTGTTTTTAAGTCAAATACTAATAATGTTTAGAGTTTTAGGTTAGGTTAAATCATGGTCCATGATGAAGTGTTACTGTGTTTTAAATACTACTTCTTAGATCCCTACTTTTTCTTTACTGTAAACAGGTTGCATCAATAAAACCGATGTTATATGTATACGCATCATCTATATAAACAATGGCGGATTCAAGGGGAGAGTGCCAGGGGTGCCGGGCGCCCCCTTGGGGAATAAAACATATATATAATAAAAGAATCTTTTGGAATATTATTAGAAAATCAAAATGCACATTATAATTTGATGGGTAAACCCGCAGGCGGCTCCGCCCTCCCTCCACACGGAGAAATCCTGAATCTGCCAGTGGATATAAACACTGAAGGAGTAAACATTTTGGTAACAATTTATTATATCAATCATCGTACGCCTGCCATGCGTACAATGTTAAAAAAAAAAAAAGTTGGCAAATGTTTGCAACATGATTTCAACATGTTGAAACTTGAAAAGCTGGCAGTGCACTCCAAATTTGTGCTGTATTGGCAACAACGTAAAGTTGACAATGGCCAAAGTTCGCGAAAATGTTACGACTATTGACACTGTGAATGATACTAAAGATGCACCATACGTTTATAGAGAAGAAATTTATAACTAAACTCAGCCTTTTTTTAATAATTTTATTTTTGTGTTTGTCTTATTTTAATTCTACTGCAACGCTAATTCAAAAAGTGACAATCGGAAAAGAAAGCATTTTCACTCCATATAAAAGACGCGCTTGAATGGGAACAAGCACCAGTGAATGACCTCCAGATGTGATCCCATAAACGGGTCTAGATGAGGGCCACATCCGTTAATGGAGCGACTTCCCTTTAACAATTTTGAAGTGGCCAACTCCATATGTGATGTACTTCACCGAGTTTGGGATCGATTGGTTCAGCATTTACGGCAAAAATCTTTAAAAAAACTTCATAGATTTTGCCAGGTTATTATTATTATTATTCTGACCAATCTTTACGGGGTTTCCAACCAATAAGTGTGGAGCTCTAATTAGATACACTTATACCCTGTGATCCGAGTCTGTGTCTCTGTGACCTAACGTTCAAGTGGTGTATTCACATATAAAGAACGGGGAGAGGAGTCTATACCAATGACTGTAAATCCCTGGTAACCTCTCCTCCCACCCGTAAAAAACCAATAATAATAAAAATATCTGTTGGTTGTTAACATCTAAGGTCATATGACAGAGGGAACCCACACGACCTTCCGTAGGGCCGGAACCGCAACCTCATCGAGAATGACCCAGAGAAACGAGGTAATTGCTGAAATCTAAAGTCCCAGTCGAGACTCAAACCCAGATCCTTCGGATTAAAAACCCCATAATTTACCCTGTAATTTACCTAGCGGGTTCTTCGTCCCACCAGTAATTCCGGATCTAAAGCAGTAAGCATGGAAGACGCTTAGTGGGTTTTAGCTCGAACAACGTTTCCGAAGTTAAAATAAATCCTAGAACTATATTAATGAACAGTCTCTCTAAAAACATTTTAAGATTAGACATTATCTGGCCTAACACTAATTCTCATTAAAAAAGAAGGATGCAGGTGGGTATTCCCCAAAAAAAAAAAAAAAAAAAAAAAAAAAAAAACCTGCAAGGAGTCTAATTATAAAATTGTTCTCAACCTTATAAATAAAGATAAAGCCACACTGAAACGCGGTGCATTATACGCAGCTTTGATACTGCGCGAGCATTCACAGTTCACCAGCTTTCTTTTCTCGCTTGCCAGGTAAGAACACTGTTGGACTGTAATTACCCGCGCAGTTTCAAATCTGTTATTAAAATATTTGTTCAGCATCCTTATCCTACTCTACGAGTACGCTATGCCCTAACACTTTCAAAAAATTTCATTCCAAAGGTTCGCTTACCATATCGGGCTGGTCTAGCATGGGTTCTTCGCCCGTGAGTCGGTTTTTGTAGAAGGTACGCCATTTCTTGTATTCTGCAGTAACTGCCTGAAGACGACGTTTCCAATACTTTCCTTCCAACACAACTGCCTGCAACCGAACACTGCAATTAAACGAATAATGCTTTTCCTTAAGTTTCTGTCTTCAACAATCCCACGAAAACGCAATGCAATGATCTGTCATTCAGTCTACAGATCACCATAAAAACTTGATAGATACATTCTGACCATCTTAACACATACTGAACAATTAAAGTGTGTGTACGTGTGTTTTTTTTTGAGGGGGGGTGGGGGGGGGGGCTAACCTCCTCCACAATGGCAAAATCATGATGTTACAGAGGGGACCTACACCTTTGTTGTGGGATCTGAACCATCTGCGAGTCGCCACATCATTTGAATGCAGAGGATGGTCCCCCCAGCCAACTACTGATCATACTCAACGTCGATTAACTTAATCTAACAGGAAGCGGTGAGCAGTGTTGCGACGTGGCCATGGCGTAACCCAGTCACTGGTAAGTGGTGGTATATCACGAGCAACAACTAAGGAATCTGCAGACCTTTTCGACTTGCGTCCCCTCCTGTTTATAACCTAAACATTGTTTGAGTTCACAGTAATTGTATATCGGAGACACAGGCATTACGCAAAGCCTACCTATATCTAGTCGGTCCACGCCCGCATTAAACAAAAATAATTTAATATAAACGATTGGGAACAAACACTTTTAAGCAAATGCGAGTTTAGCACTTACTTTTAGCTCATTAGTCACTTAGATTATAAATGAAACTTCCCAAAATTTTAACCATTGGCTTTGGCTGTGACGCTCAGAATTTTGATGGCTATACTCTCTTCTAAATATGTGGATTGACTGGCTTTTTTTTCAATTTCACAAGAGTATGAATTTTTGTAAAGGCGTGGTCTGATTAGACATCGGTAGGCTTTGCCTTGCGTGTAAATTTAGTTTTTGCGGGTTAAAGGGGCTAGTGGGGCATTTTTATGACAAAAACTTTCCTTTTATTAGACTCCTAAATGTTCAATTTTGACAAAAGAAAAATCGTAGTGCAACAGCATCTAAGGCTATTAAGTTACTAGGATTAATTCTAACTAGAAGCCTGTCAAAGATCAGTTTACCAACTGAATGCAAAAATTACAATTACATTATTGTAATAAAGCTTTCAAAGCATGCAATAAACAACCTGATCCCTAAACTTACACAAAATGAAAAACTTCAGTGTTTGCAATAAACTTGTTTAAACTCCATAAAAATAGTATCTGAAGTCACTTTTCAAAACTATCTGCACACTGACTACAAATTACAAAAGTATATGTAAAATCTTAATTTGTTTTACTGATACAAATTGATGATATTTATTGGATATATAGCTTTTAAAATTAATCATTGATACATCCTCTAAATCTGTAACAACTTAGTTTAAGTTGAATATTATGGTCTATCACATTAAAGACTTTACTCAAATCCATAAACATGGAAATCATTATTTCTCTATTCTCTTTTAAAGTATGAAATGAATGGTACCTTTCAAATTCAAGGTCATTTTCATGAAAGTGTATGACAACACCAATGTAATGATAGGGGTTGTTTAACCTCTTTGCAACACCTACAGTTATATGACAGAGGGGACCTACATCTTTACATGGGATCTGAACCATGGGTCACTACATAATCTGGATGCGGAGGAGTCTCCCAACCAACTACATTTATGACAACAACTATAATGAAAATATTCTAACATAGTTCACTTCAACCTCAGTGGTGTAGTGGTTAGTGTCACTGACTATGAATCCATCGGCACTGGGATTGAGACCCGGTGATGGCTGGCAGTGTGCAGCAAAACTCAGCTGTTCATCCTTCTACACAATAAAAAAAATTGGTTGGTAGATAAATGGGTACCCTTGGTAGCCTAGTGGTTAAGAAGCTGGGCTTCTGGTGGGGCATGGTTCGGATTCCACATTAAACTGTAGGTCTAAGGTGGAGTGACAAGCTTGACCTTTGTCAGAATGAACAATTTGGGTGGAAGCTAAACCAAGGTAACTTTCACTCAATGAACAAATAATACTTGTATAAATTACAATATAAATGTACAGTTTTGGAAAAAAGTTTGCCTACAAACAAAAAATGTATAAAGCATAAAAAATTACTAATTGATAAAATTTTATTTTTCTTTGTTTTACTCCTTTTGGTAGCATTAATGAAATTTTAAAAATGAAACCCAATCATCAATGGCTGATTAGTAAAATTTTTTTAATGCTTTTTGGAGGTTTCATGTTTCAAGGCAAACTTTTTTCCAAAAGTGTATATACCAGTACATTATTTATATAAAATCATTTATGTAAATAATGGGGCAAAAAATAATAGGGGGGTGGAGGCAATGTTGAGAAAATATTTTAAATACTATTTCCAACTTAGGCGTACCTCTGGTCTATTATGAATATCCACATCCAAGGCAAATTGACACACAGTCATATTCTTCCTCTGTACGTCTGAAAAACAGTTATAAATTTCAGTTCTAAAAAGTCAGGTTTGGTAATAATGATAATAATAATAGTAATAATAAAAAAAAAAATATTTTCAAAAGGTAGAAGAGAGACTACCAGTACCTTTATTTTCAGTATGAAGGGGATAGAATTTAAAGTACTACATCCACAAAACTGCCAAATATATATGTAGCAATGAGAGTGCCCTTTCATGATGATAATTACTTATATACATTAGCAACACACATTTTATATATGTGATAATAATAATAGTTTGGGTTAACTTCCTTTATAAACTGCAAAAGTCGTGCAATAGATAGGACCAAGAACTTTACATAAGATCTGGACCATGGGTCATCAAATCAACTGAATTTTAAGGACAGTGGTCACCCATTCAACCTCCAAACAGACCCATTGTTGTTTATTCTTACTGATCTAATGGAAAATGGTGTTGCAATGTGGCTTGCAGCTCAAATCAGTCTAAAAGGACTCCCATTAGCTACACTGGAGTATGCTAACTTACCAAAGCTGGGTTACTTTTACTTTTGTTTTGTTAAACTTCACAAAAACATTAACTAACTTCCGAATAAACAACTGATGAAAAATTGTGATATTTTCAAGACCTCTAAAATGATTCAACTTTTAAAAGTCTGCCAAAGTACATAAAATAAAATGATGAATTTAGTCAAGAAACTTTTATCCACTAAGAATTTCAAGGTGTAGTTGTGGGCAATCATCCATTTACATTAGACACACAACTCCATAAATGTTAGTTCCTAAGTTTTTGTATTTTCTTTAATTAAACAATAATGATTTGATACAATTTACTGAAGCCAAATAATTGAGAGGCTCTTCCTAAGATGGGTTTATATTAATAATAATAATTACAATGCATAATCAACATTTTAAAGAGAATGTTTTTCTTCATCAAATGGTTTTATAAAAATTAAGAGTAATAGCATCTACAATCCTGTACAGTATCCAAAAGTACAATTTTTGTACAAAAATTATCTAAGAATGATGTAGTTATTTGGCTTCTATTTTCTTTGATGACACCACTTCCTTTTGGAAAGGGAAAAGGTAGTAAAGCTGGAAAACAGGACTTAGTGAGGTTTGAACCCAGGGCCAGATTAACCATAAGTTATTATTAGGCTAATAAAGCTGTAGCCTTAGGCCTTAATTTTTATATCATAAACCTTAAATCTTTGTCACAAGGTTGGTTAAGTAATATCATATATAATTGCATAATTATACGAGAGTAATTCAATAAGTATCCACACTTTTTATTTTCACAATTTTATTTTCACATCTGATAGATTATAAACACATCACTTCTCAACATAGTCTCCCTGTTCCTCAATACACTTAGTCCACTGATCTACAAACTTCCTAATGCCATCACAAAAGAATGTTTTTGGCTATGTGCATAGCCAGTCATGCACCGCCTCCTTCAGGTCATCATCACCTTGGAATCGCTGACCTCTCAAAGTGTCTTTTAGTGGTCCAAGAGGGTAAAAATCTGAAAGTGCCAGGTCTGGACTGTAGGCTGGATGGTCAAGAACTTCAAATTTAAGTTCTTTAAAGTATTTTCTAGTCTGTGCAGCAGTATGAGGGTGTGCATTGTCGTGTAACAGAATAACACCTTCCCATTGCAAGGAAGTTCAAAGCACAGCCATCAGCAGGTAAAGTTATGCTAACACTGTTTTGGGATACATGAGACCCTATCCTTGAACATTATCTCGAGTGTGGAACTACAGTAACAAGTGTATCGTATTCTGACATGCTTCGGAATGAGTTAAAGCAAGCAATTCACACAAAACAGAGGGAGATTGTCAGACAGTATTATTCTGTTACACAACAATGCATGCCCTCATACTGCTGCACAGACTAAAAAATGCCTTCAAGAACTTAAATTTGAAGTTCTCGACCATCCAGCATACAGTCCAGACCTGGCACCTTCGGAGTTTTACATGTTTGGACCACTAGAAGATGCTTTGAGAGGTCAGCGATTCCAAAATGATGATGACCCGAAGGAGGTGGTGCATGACTAGCTATGCACACAGCCAAAAACATTCTTTTGTGATGGCATTAGGAAGCTTGTAGATCCCTGGACTAAGTATATTGAGAAACAGGGAGACTATGTTGAGAAGTGATGTGTTTATAATCTATCAGATGTGAAAATAAATGTGAAAATAAAAAGTGCAGATACTTATTGAATTACCCTCGTGTCTTGAGAGGTGGAAATTAAGAGGGTTTTTTTATGTCATTATATCTGATGGTGTATTATTGTTAATTTGTTGATATGCGTGTATGATATGATATCCATTTTTGTATGATTGCCTTCAAAGGGTTAATCTGTTTCCAAAATTGTTTTTTGAACATTGGGAATTTGGGCCTAGTGTAATGATCATTCAGCATGTCAAAGAAAGGGGGATGTTTTGTTTGATATCACAGTTTAAAGCCATGAAAGAAGAAATCATTCTCTATTTGAATTGTATGCCATTTTTGCACTTTTTTTTAATGTACATAGCTTTGATTTTTATTAGTTGTTAAATTTGGATAAATATACATTTCTATTTGTTTGAAGATTTTATGAATTATATACAATATATAGTACATATATAGGGCCTTCCCTCTTATTAGTTTTAGGCCTCTTTCAGCCTTAATCCAGCCCTGCTCGAACATTTACATGATTTCCAAGTGAGAGTTTCAACCAATCACATCATTCAGAACCACCAAAAACGTCATTACAGAGGGGAGGTTGAACGAAACATGGTCAAACAGCATAAATATTGGCCTTGTAAGAATGAACTTTTCAGCGTTCTAAATGATGCAATCAGTTGGCACACTGACTTTAAAACTAGTGAACACAGGTTTAAGTTCCACTAGGAGCAAGTTTCTCACTTTAATGCTTTTCCATCTTATTTAAGTGGTCATTGCACTTTGAATACGTTCAACTGCTTCCTTTTATTACATACCATATTAAGAAAAAATACTGGGTGAGAGCAAGAAGGCTTCATTTGGAAAGGTTTACAGACTTACACTGCATGTGCCAGCACCTCCATATCACATTGTTGAGTCTAATCTTGTCCTTCCACCTCAAACGAAGACCCTTAAAACGGTTCCATTTTGGGGAAGTGATGTTCTGCCTATTACATAACAGCAAAAGAATTACAACCATAGTTTGAATTTCTAGGCCTACTAACTAAATTACTAGAAAGGGAACTTCATGTACAGTTGATTCAAAAAGTTCTATCATAAAATGCTCCTAATTCTTATTGATCAATGACCTACCATTACCATGAAAATACAGGGTGCAGCATAAGTCGCTTTACCGAGAATAATGAAATCACCTTGTGAATAATATTTATTATTTATTAAAGAAATTGTTCAAAGTGTCCTCCATCATGTTCAATACACATTGCATCATTAAACCACTGAACACCAAATAGTGCAGCACAGTTCTTTGTTATTATTCACATCTTGAACTCTTGCTGTATCAAAATCTTCATGTGATCGAAATCCAGAGGTTTCTGGCTGTTGTTCGGTGGTTCAAAGATGCAGTGTGTGTATTGAACATGATGCAGGGCACTTGGAGCAATTTCTGTAATAAATATGATTCTTTACAAAGTAATTTAATTATTCTTGGTAAAGCAACTTATGCCACACCCTGTACATTAAAATGTTGAAATCAAATTTTAGTTTCATACTTTACACACTTACAAAGTTGTAATAATTAAACAAGCTTCAAAGAATAGTAAACATTACCAATTAGCTTATCTTTTAACCGTTATTCTGAATTATGAAATGATTTAGCCTGAACATTGCTTAACAGGCCTTTATGGAACATACGTGCAACTGATACATTACCTACAGGTAGGGTGACCAGATTTGTAACTTGAAAATGCTAGACATATACAGAAAAGAGATTATATATAAATTATAAATAAAAAATTAGAACCATATTTGCACTTATTTTGGGGACAGTTAAAATGCATCAATAACCCTGAATACTTTGAAAACTTGTGCCATAAAAGTTATTTTCTACTACTAAAGTGGAGAGAGAGAGAGATAATAGAGAAAACATTGAAATCAATGGTAATGATTCTCAAATTACACTGATAGAATGAAAAAAAATGTGTTCAGCTAACATCTCTAGATTGAGGAAGTAGCCAATATATAGAGGAAGATTGGAGATTAAAAGAAGTCACTACGGTAGCCAAAAAAGCAGGGTTGGCACCAAAGTGGGTAACCCACTTTTGCCCACCCGTGTTTAAAAAAAAATAAACCTGAAAAAAACCCAGTACTTTGCCCATGGATGTTAGTGGATTTTTTTCATACATTATTTTCATCATAATATTTCTGCCAAAATTAAAATAATCTGTTCACTGAAAGTGAAAGAGTCGGGTAACATTCCATGGTTACTCATACAGATATAATATAATAATAATAATGACCAGTATTGGGTTATTATTGTGTATTTTGGGGTATTATTTCTGGAGTTTAATGTTACCAAATTTGAAATACCTTAATATTTGATTATTTGACTTCCACTGGCATCTTCAACAGTTGCCAAACAATTTTGAACCTGGCCAATATTTTTGACTTGACCAATTGGCAAATGACATCAATTTGACTTAAATTCTTTGAGCATTACAATGACAAGTCTTTTTGCTACTCCAAATGTAGCACACGCAACACAAACCTGGCTTCTGCTGAGAACCATAATATAAATATGAATAAGTTTAGTTTATGCAAAAATATTAGTTTAGTCCAAAATCGTTTGGCAACTGCTGAAGATGCCAGCTGAAGTCAAATAATCAAATATTAAGGTATTTTGAAGTTTGGTATATCCTGGGGGAAAAATTCCTCATTCTTTCTGCAACACCCCTTAACTACTGGTACATAAATCAGACAAGGGAAAGTGACAGCAAAATTGACTTTTAGTTGAGTACAGTACAGGGTGTACATAAAGTCAGGATCTATTTTTGTGAAGCACTTGGAAATTATATGGAATTCAATCATAAAATGATAAAAGTGGTAACATTTATTAAATAATTAAGAGTAGGATTCGACGTGACGCCCATCAGTATCCCTGCACAGCTCAAATCATTCCGCAGCATTTCTAAACACATTCTGGAGCATTTGCGGGGTTATGTTATCTGCAGCAGTTCGTATACGTAAGTTTTCAAGACTCGTAATCTTTGTCTGATAGACGTGCGATTTGATAAAGCCCCATGCAAAGAAATCTAAAGGGGTTAAATCTGGTGATCTCACTGGCCAAGGTCTGTTGCTTCCGCGTCCGATCCAGCGATCTGGAAAATGTCCATTTAGATAATCCTGAACAATTTTGGCATAGTGACAAGGAGCACCATCATGTTGATAGACGATGGGGATAGGATTGTTAGTACCATCGTCTATCAACATGATGGTGCTCCTTGTCACTATGCCAAAATTGTTCAGGATTATCTAAATGGACGTTTTCCAAATCGCTGGATCGGACGCGGAAGCAACAGACCTTGGCCAGCGAGATCACCAGATTTAACCCCTTTAGATTTCTTTGCATGGGGCTTTATCAAATCGCACGTCTATCAGACAAAGATTACGAGTCTTGAAAACTTACGTATACGAACTGCTGCAGATAACATAACCCCGCAAATGCTCCAGAATGTGTTTAGAAATGTTGCGGAACAATTTGAGCTGTGCAGGGATACTGATGGGCATCACATCGAATCCTACGCTTAATTATTTAATAAATGTTACCACTTTATCATTTTATGATTGAATTCCATATAATTTCCAAGTGCTTCACAAAAATAGATCCTGACTTTATGTACACCCTGTATTAGCTGTGTTTAAAAAAAGAAATACTTGTATGTTTTCAGCTCAATAATTCTGTACTTTAATTTGATCTCAGCTAAGTTTCTGGCATTTTCTTATATTTTCTTAGTTTGAATGTACTGTATTACTTCAATTATGCACATTGGTATTTTTTAATAAA
This sequence comes from Bathynomus jamesi, assembly GCA_023014485.1. Taxonomy (NCBI): domain Eukaryota; kingdom Metazoa; phylum Arthropoda; class Malacostraca; order Isopoda; family Cirolanidae; genus Bathynomus; species Bathynomus jamesi. The sequence continues at coordinate 150,131 of JAJOZX010008243.1, read as the reverse complement.
CTTGTATACAGTCAGTGGCGGAGCAAGAGTGTCACAGGCACTGGTGCAAAAATTATTTATGGGTCCCACAAAATTTAGATTTTAATTTAGTTTATACATATGAACCACAAAAACCTTTCGATCCACTCAAGGTGGCCCTTAAAACTGGTTCCAATCAATTTGTTTTTTCTATCTATTCTAATTCACCTCAATTTATTGATTTTAGCAATAACTCTGAGTAACAAATAACAATAACTTTTCATAAAATTTAAAAAGTAGTACACAGTGATTCAATATAGTCACTAGTATTCAATAATACACTGCGGAAAATCAATTAACGTAATTTTTATTCACACACTCATCCACTCAGCCATTGAAACTGACACTTCACTGCATGTTGAGTCGACAGATCCCAAACGAAGAAGAATATTTCTGAACGTTTTGAAATGTTTCATTTCGTGCGTCAACGTGTGATCAGAAATAAGTGGTGTCACAGTGTAGTATAGTATATACAGTAATATACTAGTATACCAGATAGTAGAATAATGATGGTTTCAGCATTTTGAATCCTAATTTTGATTTTTATCTATTGCAGACATTTCAGATGACCAATTATGTATTTAATATATATAGTATAAAGTTTTACCAGAAAGGGGCCCATAGTTGAAAGAATAACCATGTTTATAAATGTATTTAAATATATTAAACAATTTTAAGGGACTCTTATATTTTCATGCACATTTAGATCTAATTTTTACATGAAATACTTGAAAATTATTATTTTTCCTTGCCAAGGTGTTATCAAATATCAACCAACCGGGCCCTCCAAAAGGTCTGGGCCCCAGTGCACTGCACTGCCTGTACCTAGCTAGATCCGCCACTGTATACAGTACTACGTGCTTAAGTGTTTTATTATACTTTAAAAATCCTTTTTTTTGCAATACAACATTGTAGTTATGTTTAATTTGAAGCTAAATTTATCATCATTACCTAGGTAGTATTTTAGTGAACAGAGAATTTTAATTTTGGCAGAAATATTATGATAAAAATAATACATACAATACCATTGATAATATATGCAGGGTATTCAGGAAGTCCCTGCTAATTCTATGTTTGGGTGCATACTTTGTCAAATTGCCAGGGACTTCCTGGGCACCCGTACAATATCATATACCAATGATAAAACAGCATTTGATAAGCAATGTGAGGAGGCAAATGCCTGCGCGTGTGATGCAGTTTATGGGTTGGGGACACAGAGCTGAGGTATCTGGGATGGTCCCCCGTGAAGCACTTTCAAAATGGGCAATTAAGATACGATGAGTGATAATGAAGACTACTGTACAGTACTTACCCTTTGCCTAAAACCATGACTCAAAAAACTGTTTTAACTTCCATCTTATTAGATGCATAACCATTAACCATCCTACATAATCATAATTTAGCTTGTACAAAAAATAGGTAATTTAATTATTTAATAATAAAAAAAAGAAAAAAAAAGTTTTTAGAAAAAAAACTGAAAAAAACTCGGGTGGGCTGGGCAAAAAAAAAAAAGAGAGGGTTCTATTGCCAACAGTGCAAGAAAGGGATCAGCTCTTTCTGTCACAATCTTTGTAAAGCTGAGTGATAATATGATTGTCAAAGCAGTCACAAGTATACCATAGAAAATGATTAACTTTTCCACATCTGGCTTAGAGATAAAGCCAGATATCTGGTCACCCTACCTATACTGCCCTATCTTTTTCTTTTCAACTTTTAAATCACACTAAAATTTAAAATAGAAGAATTAATATCAGTCATAGCTAAAAAAGTTCTTTATTGAAATTCTTTTCATTAGACCTCACATAAAACATTTTACGCCATTTTACCAACCAATCCAAGCATGGTTATTTTCTGATATAGGCCTATTACCTTTTTCCCAAATGGCATGTAACCTACAATTATTTTTATACAACAAAATTTCACTTTTAGATTTTTAATTACTAAACCAACAAATTATGAAGTTACCAAAACTTCTTTAGGAAAAGGTACCTGTGTCAAAATGTGTGTCCTAGCTACGTAATATGCTCACACATATACTCCCTCCCCACCAAAAATAGTAAATATTCTATACTGTCATTTAAGAGTAATTTCAATAATCTACAGTACAGTACCATATCTATATAGCCTAAACCAGTGCCCATAGTTCAGTGGATAACATTTTCTTGTTGGCAAAAGGCAAAATGAAGACACTGAGGTTGGGGTTTTGACTCCTGATGGTGTTAATACAAAGGACACCAAACAGCAACAACAGACTGGCTGGTCCCTACGAGGCTGTCTGTTTAAGAAGGAAGGTTAAAAGAAGAAAGAAAATTTAAAGACGAGTGAAAGTTTTAAAGCGAAGCGGAGGAGAGAGGTTGAGAGGTAGGTAGGTTGGTAATAATAATAATCCAAGAGTTTGAGCAATGGGTTAAATTAGTCTGACTTAAGGACTGAAGGTTTCTGGCATTCTTCAGTTGTTGTTATTTATGGCCTCATTTCTAACTATTCCTATTTATATATTATTACATATACAAACAAAAACCTATCTTACACTCCAAACTCCACAATTTTTACATGCTAGAAGTTCACATTCATACAGGAGAGAAGTTTTTATGATACACTTGCCTGTAAGCCAAGGACATGGTCTGGAAGAGCTTTGTCAGGGAGGCATCAATACTGACAGTAGTGCCATCAATTCTGTTACTAGTTGGCTTAGCATAAGTGATGACCCCACCTTGGTTTATTCCCCTCACCCCTCCTTGGATTTCCTCTACAGTTCCTTCAGACTCTGATGCATCTGGAACTTCAACTCCTTCATCATCTTGTGCTTCAGCTTCAAAATCTGAGACCATAAAATGCCCTGAGTGAATTGTTTCTTTGCTGTTTTTCCGTTCTCTGTTGGGGTCAGAATCTGTAGTATTTCCTGGTCCAGCTGTCATTTTGACTGAAAATATCTTAATTTTGTTACAAGTTTCAGTTTGTGTAATCTGGTTCTGTCTTAATCTCAAGAAATTAAAAAAAGCACTTTGCTAAATTTCTTGATGAACACTTGTTGCATAGCTAATGTCTTGCTGCAAACAGTTTTTTGTCAAAGTAATTCATCTGTAGAAATTAAGATTACCTATTGCTATTAGAATATAATACAAAAATTATTTAAGCTGTGCAAATTTACAAATATATTTATAGAATTGGGTCCCAAGTAGATAAAAATATAAAACAATAGGGGTTGTTGGTACTAGAAAGAATACTGTACATTGGAGACACTCATGCCTGTCCTTAATTGGACAGGTATGGTACAACTAGCGATGCAATGTTTTTTTTTGGGTGGAGAAAAAAAAAAGTTGGTCAAAAGTAAATTTACTTATGATAAAATCCTAAAAGTAATTAAATGTAAAAACCTTTTTTTGACATATCTTAGGATCATATTAACTCTGTTGAATACACAGGATTTCCAAGAAATAATACAAAAATTACCATTTTTTTTATTAATCATTAGGCTATGTACACAGCTTGGTCATAATAAAATATGACACTAAAAAAAAGAGAAAAATGATAAATTCTAATTTGAAGAAGTGAAAACCCTCATCTGCTACACTACAAATTTTTTTAATTGCTAAATTAATCTATTTTCAGGTTTGATAATGCCTACAAGAGGTTAATTCTAGAGATTCAGCAGATTTTGTTGGAGGGAGGATTGTTGGATAGTCTGATGCTAGATGAAGTGAACCCCATATACAGGGTAGTGCAAAAGTCAGGAACCATAGGCACATTTTAATAATTTGTGTTTTAATATGTGTTTTGTTCTTTTCAGATTTGTTGTTGAACCTATGGCACAGAAATTGACAGTAGATGAATCGGTAGAGATAGCTTTAGTGTGTGCAAGGCATGGTAACACACACCAATCAGTTGCTACTGCTTTTAATGACAAACACCCTGAGAGGCTGCCAGTTGTTCAGGCATCAGTTGGAAAACTGTTCACACGCTTCAAAGAAAAGGGAAATGTTCATGATCAGCTGTGAAGTGGCCAGCCAAAAAGTTCAACTGATGTAGCAACATCACTAATGGTACTCAATCACCTTGAAAACAGCCCACGTAAGTCCTTAAGAAAGTTATCCCAGGAAATGAGTGTCTCCAGAAGATCCATTCAACAAATTCTGACAACAAATAATTTCCACCCCTACAAAGTCCAACTCATTCAGGAACTGCGTGGGTGCCCAAAACACATTTCCTGAACAATCACCTGATATGAATCTGATAGAACACATTTGGGAGGTACTTGGAAGAACATTGAAGAAACTGCCACAGAAACCAGCTACAAGAGCATATTTACTTGGAAACATCCAGAATGAGTGGGAAACAATCAATCAGGTGGATGCTGACAACCTAATCAAAAGTGTGCTAAATTCAATTCATGCATTGAAAGAAGGTGGTGGCAAGTCTACAAAATACAAATAAATATTTTGAACATTGAGGTTAGTCGCAAAATTTGGGTGTCTATTCTATTATGACCAAGCTATATATAATATATATATATATATATATATATATATATATATATATATATATATATATATTATATTATATTATATTTTAATTGGGGTTGTTTTAACCTCCTTTGCAACATCTAAGGTCATATGATGGAAGGGACCTACAGCTTTACGCGGGATCCGAACCATGGGTCGCTACATAATCTGGGTGTGGAGGATGGTCTCCCATCCAACTACTACCCAGACCCAATGTCGCTTAACTTCGATATATATATATATATATATATATGGCTGAAAGTTGATAATGAAGAAAATAGCTAACCAACCTAGAACCATCACCTAACCTGGAGGTAAGAGTACTCTGATTGGCCTGAAGTAGGAAATGGAAAGATCACCAAAATCAGGTGTTCCCAAAACTTAATATTAGCCAATACCTATATATTATTTTTAGTGCAGCGAGACATTATGGTTCCACAAAAAGGTATATACTATGGACTAATTCCTAGACACCAGAATCTGCTTGAATTTTCTGAGCATCACAAGGATTTTTCATTAACTTTCTCACATTCCCTGCATCAGGTGAAGATCTGAACTAAACAGTTTTAACTGAAATTAACATAAGAATTTTTTCAAAGCACATTAACACAAGACTTCAAAATATTATGAAAATTTGGAGAAAACTTTACTATCCAGATGCAGTTCAGGGACACGGTTAGTAATGCTCCACCCACACTCATTCATGATGCAAATGATGTAATAATGTTAGAGAAATTTCTTCCAATTACAAAACTGCATACATACATCAATCAATTATGTATTAAGTTATTCTAATATTCTATATGCTGAAATATAATTTGACAGTATAGATATGGAGAGATTTGTCTCAACATTAAATGACTTGTTTAAACTATTGGAGGACTCTCCTATTCATAGTTTAAAAACTTTAGGAGTGATTTATACTGTGGGAAGTACTTTAAGTGTAAAATACATGAAAATTTTGAAACATTTGGTCTTCAATCCAATTAGCATGAGTGTAGTAGGTCTAGTGGTAATCTTATAGTTTAATGTTGCAAATTGGTTATAGAGGTAATTTTATTATAATGGCAGGTTAGGTTAGGTATATTTTTAAGTTGTTTAATTTAACCTAAATTAATTTTTTTTCCCCTCAATAATTTGCAATGTTAAATTTCCTGGACAAATTTGCAATATTAAACTACAAGATTACCAGCCTAGCTACCCAAGTAAAGGCCAGCAGCATTATTTAAGTCTTAATAATGTATCAAATATTAAAATACTTTTCATAGTTTGTTAAGAATTAAACAAAATTAATGATATGGTAAAACTTTACTATAAAGACAGAGTTCTGAGACAATTCATAGGGCTCTAATTAGTAACCTAACCTAATTTAATATATTACCAAGCTGTTATAGACACTGTTCCTGAACACTGCATTAATTTCTGTCAAAACTAAAGTTTTACTTTACTTTCAACTTTCATCCTACATGTCAAGCTCCAGTATCCTAATTTGAGTTAAAACTCTCAAGTGTGTGTGTCTGTAAATTATATAATTCTTCCACTAGGTCTCAGAATACCGCATTCACATTCAAGCCTGGTCCCCTCACCATAGACATGATATTGATATGCTTGAAGGCGCGCAATGTAGGGTAACCAAGCTCCTCCCTAGCTTAAGAAGAGTGGAATACATGGAAAGATTAAAGGAACTGGCTACGTTTAGTTCTGCGAGATATTGTTTGAGGGGAAATATGATACAGATGTTCAAAATGTTTTCAGGTTTGGACCATTTTGACGCGAGTAACTTTTTCTTATTAGAGTCTGATGGAAAAACTTGAGGGCATAATAAGAAAATTAGAAAACAGACTCGAGCTATGAAAATACTTTTTCAGTCATATAGTAGTAGATCTTTGGAATGACTTGCCATTGTTGGGATTGTAAAATTGGGGTTTATTAATAAATATGACATAATAAAATCTATAATACTTAACTGGAAAAAACATGTTAGGTTTAATAAACAGATTATATAGTTAGGAAATAAGCCTCAGAGGAGTACGCTGCAAATTTTGGCATGAAGCCAAAGCAGCAGGTCCCATTCTTATTTATCTAATCATAAATAAGAATAATAGTCATTTGACAATGTCTTCCATTTCAACCAATCATGTACTCATAAACAGTTTGGTTAAGAAATAACACTATATATTTAATGATAGGATTTAATATAGTTAAATAGGCCAAATAAGTCACTTAAATAATATACAAGCAGGATGTAATAACATTTTTAGTATAAGAGCATTTTAAAAGTTTTCTGTAGTTTCGGGTTTATGAGTAAAAAGGGCTCAGAATATTTTCATCCAATGAGATCTGTGATGGGAGGTTGTGAGCGGGATGGAGGCGAGAGAACAGACTGAAAGAAACCAATGAGCGGTTGAAGATAGACATTTGAAGCGAGAGGTGGATTTGAGAGCCGTGATCATCCACCGTAAAACTGTGATAGGCTTTAGTTAGAGGACAAAGAGTGGTGTATTAATCCTTCCATCCTGGGATCTTCACGGGAATTTCATAAAAAGTTTATTAAATTATTTAATTTGAACAATTAATCCGAACATTCTAGCATCTTATGGGAATTTTTTTTGAAGTTCCAACTAAATATAATCGCATCAGTTAAATTTTTTTTCTCATTACTACTTTAGTGAATTACAGAATATAATTTTTTTTTTGTTTATTACCCACACTAAATATTTGTTAAATAAAAAATTCAGGCTAAAAGTGAAACAGGGCAGTGAGTAACATCCAAAACACCTACTCTCTTAGGAGAGAGGCTTACTGAAGCAGTGCCCACTTTCACATACAGTCACCCCTCACCATTCACAGGTATTTCGTTCCATGGAGACCCCATGAAGCGTGAAAGCCACAAACCACGATACGAAGGTTTAATGGGAGAAGGGGGATTATGTGCCTGGGGACCCCCAGACACCCTCTAAAATATGAATACTAATTTTGGGGGGGCAATAAAAACATTAATATAATTTAGTTTAACGTACAAACAGGCAAAACAATCTACTAAAATTTGCTAACATATTTTAGTGCGTACACTACCTACAAAATCACTTTGGTTACAAGGGTAAATAGCATTAGAAAACAGTTTTCTACTGATACTGTATTAGAGAAAATGTACCACCAGAGGGTTTGTGAGGGTGATGCAAGTACTGTAGTAAGAGCACCTTCAAATTGAAAACAGATAGATTAACTCGAGGGCATAATAAATTAGAAAACAGACTTGATCTATGAGTAGTAGGTTTTTGGAATGACTTGCCATATGATGTGGTCAATAGTGGCATATTTGTTAGTTTTAAGAAAAATTTGGATGCCTTCATGAATGAGAGAGATCATTTGTAGATTGTAAATAGTGTATATTCTTAGCTTAAGTCATAGAGGCTACTTTGGTAGTAGTAAATAGTTGTATGTTAATTAGCTGACTTGAGATTGACATTTTGCAAGATTTTATTTATAAAATATAGCTCCTGACTTGGATAACCTCAACAGGCCGCATTGGCTTCATGTTTTCCAAATGGAATGTAATGTAGGTAATTATGCAGTAAATGCCATGACCTACGTTGCTTGCAAGAAATATAAGTAATTATGCAGTAAATGCCATGACCTGCATTTCTAGCAAGAAATATATATTTCTTGTGTAATTTGATGTGTTTTATTCAAATCTAAACTTCATTTGTTGTGCAAATGTTCCAAAATGGAATCTTCCCTAACCTACATGATTATATTTTAATCATATTTTAAGAAACTTGTACAACAAATAAAGCTTAGATTTGAATAAAACACATTAAATTACACTAGAAAAATATATTTCTTGCTAGAAATGCAGGTCATGGGCATTTACTACATTCCAGGTCATAACATTTACTGCATATTAACTGTAATGTAATGTAAAGGGAAGGTTAATCTTAAGATGTACTAATCACCTGAATTTTTAAAAAATAACAATACTGTATAACACTTTTTTCAAGAGTACGATTTTTGTGCAAATATTATAAGCAAGTTATTGCAGGTGATTACATTTCCTTAACCCTTTCGAGACTGATTTTAAATTTTCTAACAAGTAAAACAGTAATGTATATCCTAATCAACCATATAAAAAGTCTGTGAGATGTATGTGTCCCAGGAGACTCAAAAGGGTTGAGATTTACCCTAAAATTAAAAGAGTCCAATGCAACATGTACTCATAAACAAGGGTTAACCAGGTAGTTAAAATTAGATTAATAAATGGCTAAGTAACTGACTATAGTAAATTTAGGGAGTTGTTAGGCTCAGTAAAGTGGGATAATGAATTTGCAAATAAAACTGCTATTGAGATGTGGTCTAGATTCAAAGAAATTTTAGAGGATGTACAATGTAATTGTATTCCTTTCAGGGCTGTTTGGAATAACAGGATTAGGAAACCTTTGTGGTAAAATAGCGAAATAGCTAAAATTATTAAAAATAAAAAAAAACATTCAAGGAATTTAAAGGCAGTGATAGTAGTTTGGATTTGGATAATTATAAGCAGTTAAAAAATAAGCTAAATAGTTTGATTAGGAAGAGCAAAAGGCATAGTGAATAAATTTGTAGACAAACCAACTAGGGATCAAGCAATCTTAGATCTTGCTCTTTCCAATGATTATGAACTTATTAGGGAACTTGTAGTAGGAGAGTCATTAGGAAATAGTGACCATTGGATCATATGTTTAAGATACAATTAAATAGGGATCTAGTCAACAATGACCATCTAGTCCCTCGCTTCTCAAAGGGTGACAAGAGTAAATTTAGACCACATCTCATTTGCATTTTTATTCGCAAATTCACTATCCCATTTTACTGAGCTTAACAACTCAGTAAAATGGGATAGTGAATTTGCGAATAAAAATGTAAATGAGATGTGGTCTAGATTCAAAGAAATTTTAGAGGATGTACAATGGAGGTGTATTCCTTTCAGAACTGTGAGGAATAACAAGATTAGAAAACCTTTGTGGTGGGATTTAGGGAAATAGCTAAAATGATTAAAAAAAAAAAATGGCATTCAGGGAATTTAAAGGCAGTGATAATATTTTGGACTTAGATAATTATAAGCAGTTAACTCCTTACAAGCCAACATTCCCATTTTGGTAACATACATTCTAATTGTTATAATTTAGTTCCAGTTGTACATTTTCATAATTCATCACTTTATACGTGTTAATTAATGTATAATTAACAACTATCTCAATTCATATTTTGCAGATGCTTTGAGTTCAACGTACTTCTTTTTTTTTAATATAGTTTTACCCCTTTTTAAGATATTCAAATAAATAAATCTTGCCTTCATATCAGGGTTGGCAAAAACCCAACCCAACTGGGTTTTTGGTTTTTTGATGGGTTGAAATTTTTTTAGAAAGGTTCAATAATTATGTAGTGCCTAATACATACAGGGTGAGTCAAAAGTAGCGTCCGATTTCTGTTTTTTCGGCTGTCAGATTCTTTCTGGGAAGTCATGTTGTTAATAATTGTCTTGCAGATTATTAATTTTCTTAGTTTATTTATTTTTGTTTTTGTTTTGCAGGTTATTGCTGAGAGTTTGGAAAGTTACTGAATTTGCACCAAATTGAACCATGAATTACCTTTCAATGAATCAATGCATTGCGGCCGTGAAACATTACTACAAATGTAATGAACAACCAACGATGGCGGCACGCCGTTTGGCACAGGAATTCGATATTAACCCACCCCAGGGAAGAAACATACGATTGATTGTTGAGAAATTTGAAGCAACAGGGTCGGTAGCCACTGCAAAGAAGTCCAGTCATCCAAAAATGGCAATGAATGTAGCTAAGGCTGAAGAAGCCATCAGGAGACTGAACAAAGTCCGCAAAAGTCAACTCGCCATTTATCTGCAGAGTTGGAAGTGAGCCAATCAAGTGTTATCCGTATCCTTCACCAGAAAAAATGGAAACCTTACATTCCACGCTTACTGCATGTCCTTCATGATGGAGATGATGACCGCTGTCTTCAATTTTGCGAAGAGTTCTTAGCTAAACTTGACGAAAAGGACACAATGCTAGACAACATCTGGTGGTCAGATGAGGCATGTTTTAAGCTTAACGGCACAATTAACAGACACAATTGTGTCTACTGGGCTGCGGAGAACCCAAGAGTGACAGTTGAGGAGGAGGTAAATTTACCTGGCGTGACAGTTTGGGCAGCCATATCTCCATTAGGGATAAATGGACCCTTTTTCTTTGAGGGATCTGTCACTGCAGAAATTTACCTGGATATGCTGCAAACCTTCTTTTGGCCCAGGGTACAAGATCAGGACTGTTATTTCCAGCAAGATGGAGCTCCACCTCATTATGGACATCATGTTCGTCAGTGGCTTGATGAAAACTTTCCCGGAAAGTGGATTGGCCACCGCAGTCCGATCGAGTGGCCAGCACGCTCCCCAGACCTTACACCTCCAGATTTCTTTCTTTGGGGGCTCATGAAAGACCTTGTTTATCGTGAAAAGCCTCGTACCATTCAGGAATTGAAGGCTCAAATCACTGCAAAGTTTGAGGAAATTGATATCAAACTCTGCAGGCGTGTGTGCCACTCTGTGCCTGCTCGGCTGCAATTGTGCATCGATCACGAGGGAGGGCACTTTGAAAATTGCAAGTAAAACAGCTTGGTACAGTTCCGTAATAATTTTCCCCGAATAAATGGTTAGATAAACATGTCATTCATTTATTTCTACCTTCTTGTACACTGTAATACAAATGGCAAACAAACAATCAACTGACAGAAATCGGGCGCTACTTTTGACTCACCCTGTATATCTATTATTTTATTAATTTATTTATCTAATCTACAATATATATTAAAAAGACATCTTTATTTCACAGAGAGTTCAGATATGAGAGATAATAATGACATATTAGAATTTTCTCCATTTTAATTTTAGATCTTTCCTTTATTCTTAACAGCAGATTTCAGCTTTATTTAGACCTAACTCAAATTTAAATTTTTGAGATGCCAAAGAGTTATAGAGGTGGAAGATCTAAAGCTAGCAAATGGGATGAGGTGACTTTATTAAGTGATCAGCCTACTAGAGTACTATGCAATTATTGCAAAGAAAGTATTACTCAAAAAATTGAGTGTGTGAAACATCATCTAGAGAAAGTTAGACCCACACATACTGGTGGCAGACTTAAAGCTGCTGAATGGGATGAAGTAGAAATGTTGAGTGACCAACCAAATAGAGTTCGGTGCAAATACTGCAGATGTGTATTTTCGAAAAAAAATAGAATGAGTGAAACATCATTTAGATGGATGCGATAAAAAATTAGTACAGGCTCGTGATCATGAAGCGGATGAGCTTACAAATACAGCTACATCAGCAACTCTTCCTCCTACACATAGACACGGCAGTTTTGAGAGTAGACCCTCTTCAAGCAAATCATATGAAAGCCTGGTTCATGATGATACTACAATTCACAGTAGTGAGACTTCATTCACTTCAACTGCTTCTGAATCTTCCATACCATTTTTTCATTCTACTCCAGCCAAGAAAACACAAGGTCAGATAATGCCATATGTGGTTAGAACAATTGTAGATCAAAAAGAACAACTAGATTTGCAAATGGCCAGATTTTTCTTTCAGCAAATATTCAATTTGTAGTTGTAGAGAATAAAGAATTTATTAAATGGGTCCAAAATTTAAGACCAGGCTATTGTCCTTCAAGCAGAAAAAATTATCTGATGACTCGCTAATCAAAGTGAATAATGAAGAAGGTACTGGATTCAATGAAAAAAAGACTGTCAATTCTACTGTAACTTTAATTGAAGATGGTTGGAGCAATGTGTTAAATGATCCAATAAATGCCCATAGTGTTCACAATGGGTGCAAATCCTTTTTAATAACTTTTCAATTTTTCATAATCTTTATTTACACATTGCATAATTTAAGAATTATTTTATAAGTCAGCTTACTTGAAATAATGAACATGCCAAATCATTCTGATTAGCTACAATTGAACAATGTAAGAATCAGAAAAATTTCAATTATTTTAAAATAAACATCTCAGAACAAAAACCAAAAAACCCCAAAACCCACTGAAAATTCTAGTGGGTTTTGGGTTGGGTTTTTGGGTGCCAACCCTGCTTCATATTAGTATACTAAAAATAGGCAATAAACATTATAAATTTAGTAATATAAAAAAATATATCTATTCTTTCGTATAATAGGTTAAAATAATAATTACATACTATTTTTATGAAAATAGAGCATCCTTCACCACTGCTCCCAAAATGGGAACATTGGCATCCCTTAGTGTAATCTTTACACTATCTGACCGCAACAAAGAAACACCAGTTAGAACAGGTTGATACTTGTATTTTCCAGCTTAGTACTATGCTGGTGGCACTGATAGTCCTCATTTGACAGAGTGAACATCTATTTCCATTGTGATGGATACTGGATCTTTTTATGGGTAAGTGTTTTGTCTATCAAGTATATATATATATATATATATATATATATATATAGAGAGTGGTGTATTGGGGCCAAAAAAAGTAACATGATACAATACTCAATAAATTGGCAAAAATGTATCTCATTATGATAATAGATATATGAATAATATATGTATCACAACACGATATATGATATATAATATATATATATATATATATATATATATATATATATATGACATATTATGAAACAACTGAATTACTTTCTATTTTTATTGAATTTTATAAGACATTCTGTTTCTCTTTGAAGGAAAAACATTTCCAGCTATGCTAAAAAGTCTCTCAACCAGAGCGCTTGATGGCAGTGTAGTGTTGTGTTGTATTTTATGAACAGTTCTTTTATCAAAGGATACATGTGTAATTGTTCAATGTCTGATGAATTATTCGCTAAATAATTAAATAATTCTTGATGAGGTTTGTTCTCAGTCTAACAAGCACTGGATACCATGACTCTGGGAGTGGGATTCGGGGATGGGGAGGAGAGAAGATGGAGAGGGGAGGGGAAAGATCACAGACTGAGTCTATGATAAAGTATCCCATTACTGACACTTATTTGTATCATATCTTTTGATACACTACAAGTAATAAAAAATGTATCGTGATACGATACAAGATACAGAAAATACATCACAATATTTACTACACCACCCTGTACATACATACACTATATGATCAAAAGTATTCGGACACCCCGGAAAATCCGCATTTCTGCAAATATCACCTTCGCCGAAAGGTATGCTGGGAAAAAGCGTGGCGAAACTATAATGCTGAGGTGTTCTGTTAAGTTATCAGTAACTGTTGTGAAGCCATGCCGCGCGGACGTGAACTCTCCGAGTTCCAACGTGGACTCGTCATCGGATGTTATTTAAGTAACGTTTCTATACGAAACATTGCAGCCAAACAGGATATACCAAAGTCGACTGTAGCGGATGTTATCATGAGATGGAAGCACGACAGTGAAACTAACGCGAAAAAACGTTCCGGACGACCACGCAAACTGACGGAATGTGATAGAAGTAGTCTGGTACGACATGTCAAGAAGTCCCGCACATCCTCTGCCGCTTCCATCACTGAGGAGGTAGGAAGAGCATCCGGTACCTCCGTTAGTACTGTAACTATCCGCAGAGAGATGCACAGACTCGGTTATTATGGTAGAGCAGCTGTACACAAGCCACTGATTACAAAAGCTAATGCCACGTGTCATTTGGCCTGGTGTGTCTCCCGTCGTTCCTGGACCGTGGAGGACTGGAAAACTGTTCTTTGGAGCGACGAGTCGCGGTATTCACTCTTCCAGTCTGATGGGCGTGTTTGGGTGTGGCGACAGCCCGGAGAACGGCTTCTTCCTGACTGTGTACGTCCAACGGTGAAGTTCGGTGGAGGGTCCATCATGGTATGGGGTTGTTTTTCCTGGCTAGGGCTCGGCCCGTTGGTTGTTATACCGACTACCATGAACGCTGACGTTTATCTCGATGTTCTGGACAATTCGGCCCTCCCTACACTGTGGCAATACTACGGAGATGGCCATTGTTTGTTTCAACAGGATCGAGCTCCCTGCCATACTGCAAGGCGTGTGCAGGACTGGTTTCATGAAAATAAGGTGGATTTGTTAGACTGGCCTGCTCAGAGCCCCGATCTCAACCCAATCGAGCACATGTGGGACGAACTGGAGCGACGGATACGAAACCGCACACCACGCCTGGCTTCACTTGCATCTCTTGCATCAGCTCTGCAAGAGGAATGGCGAGCCATTCCTGCACAGACTTACCGAAAACTGGTGGAAAGTATGCCTCGACGTGTTGACGCTGTAATAAAAGCAAAGGGTGGACCTACTGGTTACTAAATGCCATAATAAAACCATTTTTCCCAAAACCATGCGGTGTCCGAATACTTTTGATCATATAGTGTATATACACAATACATATATATATATACAGTATATATGAGAAAAATAACCACAAAGGAAAAAGGAAACACAGAATGGTGCTCAAGTGCTTTCGTCTAATGACATCCTCAGGAACACTGAAATAAATAACAAGTATGAGACTATATTAGGTCACAAAAAAACCATAAATAAAATATAAATTGTAGGAGGAGCATACAAATTTATAAGGAAAAGCTACCAGAGTTTTAGCACTTTGCCCCTCTTGTCTAAATCTGTTCTGAATGAATTCAAAACAACAGGATCAAGCTAAAAAAGGCCCTGGCTAATGTTGAAATATTCTTGAGTCTGCCATTATTCAACTTACAAATAATTTCAACATTAGCCAGGGCCTTTTTTGCTTGAGCCTGTTGTTTTGAATAGTGAAATAAATCTAACCAAAAATAGCAATAAAGATCCAAAGAAATTCCTTAGTTTTTATAAATATAATAATAAAAAGCATGATAGGATTGGCCAAACAGAACATGATGAGAGGATGTTTGAAAAAGATCAGAATATTATTGGTATTTTTAATGATTATTTAAGCTGTTTTTACTGAATAAAATTTAAATAACTAATTTTATTTCTTTAGATTCTGTAAACTCAGGCATTCTTGATCATATTCACATAAGGAAGGATGATGTTAGGCAAGGGATTCATACATTAAAGTCAAATAAAGCTGCTGGACCTGATAATATCTCTCAGCTAGGATTCTCAGAGAAGGGGAAGAAAGCTTAGCTGAGGTACTAAATATTTTGTTTGCTAGATCTTTAATATGCAGAGTTACCAGATGAATGGAAAAAATCAAATGTAGTACCCATTTACAAAAAGGGCAGTAAGAGGGAGGTAGGAAATTATAGGCCTGTTAGTTTAACATCATTGGTAGGAAAGATACTAGAAAGAATTATAAAGAATAATATTCAAGATCATTTGAAAAATTTTAATCTTATTTCAAGTTCACAACATGGATTTAGATCAGGAAAGTCTTGTTTGTTTAATATCTTAGACTTTTTAGAGTTTGTAACTGATCATGTAGATAATGGAAATGATGAAGATGTTATTTATTTGGATTTTAGTATTTAAAGCATTTAACAAGGTTCCACACAGGAGACTTCTATATAAATTAAAAGCTCATGGGATAGTGGGGTCAGTTATAAATTGGATAGAAAAATGGTTGGAAGACAGAGAAGAGAGAGTAGCCTAATTCTAAATGGCCATGAATTTGGGTGGCAGGAAGTGAAAAGTGGGGTACCACAGGGATCAGTTTAGGTCCATTACTCTTTATTTTATATCTAAATGACTTACAGAAGGGAGTAGGTAGTAAAATCTTGAAATTTGCAGATACAAAGAAGTTGTCCCAGTTACAAATATAGGAAATTCTTATAAACTGCAAAAAGATATTGATAGATTAATTGCTTGGGCTAACAAATGGCAGATGGAATTAAAAAAATGCAAAGTCACCCATTTTGGTAGAAATAATGAAAACTTTAGTTATGAGATGCAAGGGAACTGGTTAGAGGATGTTAGTTAGGAAAGGGATCTTGGCATTATAGTTGGTAGTGATCTAAAATTTTCTAAGCTATGCTTAGAAGCTAGAAATAAAGCAAATAAAATGTTAGGTATTATTAAGAGGAATGTTAGCTGCAAGAGTAAGGAAGTCATCCGTAAATTATATAATTCTTATGTTAGGTCTCACTTAGAATACTGTATTCAAGCTTGGTCCTCTCACCTTGGATGTGATATTGATATGCTTGAAGGTGTGCAATGTAGGGCAACCAAACTTATCCCTAACCTAAGAAGATTGGAATACAGAGATAGATTAAAGGAACTAGGTATGTTTAGTTTTGAGAGACATTGTAGGAGGGGAGATATGATACAGATTGGTGGTGGACTGGATGTCAGTTTTTCAACATCTGCAGATGCGGATTTTTACTTCCAATATCCACGGATGCGGATATTTAGTTAATCTATCAATATAATATAGAATTATGAATATATGACAATTTTCCAAATTTCGTGGTATTACTATTATGGCAGACAATGCATAAGAATTAAAATTAATATTAATGTTTCCATTATGATAAAAATAATAACTTTCTCAAGAGTTTCAGCCAGAGAAAATTCAATGAAACAAGTTTCATTCAATTTTCTGTGTTACCAGGTATTTATATTTTGAGGTTTATATATATTTGTTTGTTCATTAACAATTAATACTTTATATGAAATGTGTATGACTGGCCTTATAAGCTACTTTATAAGCTAATTTAATTGTAAATTGCATAATTTATTAGAGGTAATATCCGCATAACATCCGCAGCCAGAAGTGCAGATGCAGATGTTAAAAATGATGCGGATGCGGATATCTGGTCCACCACTAATACAGATGTTCAAAATGTTTTCAGGTTTGGACAATTTAGATGTATGTAACTTTTCTCATTAGAGGCTGATGGGTTAACTCATGGGCATAATAAGAAAATTAGAAAACAGACTTGTAGACTTGATCTACAAAAATACTTTTTCAGTCATAGAGTAGTAGATTTTTGGAATGACTTGCCATATGATGTGGTAAACAGTAGCTTGTTAGTTAAGTTAGTTGGCTATCCTCACTTTTATGGTCCTAAATTGTAACTAATAATGTGACAGTCCTAAATTATGAAGAAACAAATTTTGTATATGTATAGTATATATATTGCAGACATGGGGTAATAGTAACCAGGGTTGGTACCCAAACACCCACATCAATTTACTTCTCATAAACTTATTTTTAACTTGGCATTTTTTATATGGTTATGCAGTCTTATATATTAACAACTATAAACTATAATTAATGTGATAAGGCCAATATAAACTAAAATTTCCAGAATCTATTTATATGACATGTTTCATTATGAACCTTATATCTAATACTGTATCTAATTTATCTATCTTCTAATTGGCTACCTATATCTAAAAATAAATCATGTTTCTTTTCAGCTTTATAATTTAAATAATTTAAGTGGTACCTAATATTGATTATTGATCAGTATGTTCAGCATTTTTTGACCTTAGGTGGAGGTAGATTTGAACCAACATTTCTGCCTTTTCTTTCCCTAACCTATTTTGCATTATACTCCATACCAAGCCAAATGTTGAAAAAAATCTTTCCAATGATCCGGAACTGGCTGGATAACTATGAATAGATCTCATAAATTTAGCAAAACCTAATGGTAACCTGGTCTCTCTTTTTTTTTCTTTCATTTCAACAATTTTTCACCAATTACTAGCTGATGTAGAGCTCACTATACTATCTTTGAATAAATAAGGAGGAAAAATTAGTGCGTCTTTTAAGCGGAATGCATAATATCCTGCCATGTGCCATGTATTCTGAATTTATTTCAATCAGCAATTCTTCAGCCTCTTCCTCTTGAACTCTATTCAGTTTTTGTCCTGAAAAATAATAGAACTGTGTGGAAACAAAAATAAAGCTAATAATATAGATATATAATTTGTTATGGTATCTAATTTATGCTAATTGTTATCTAATACATGGCAATGCCAGATGATTTGATTCAGATTAGAGAAAATTCTTCTGCCCATACAGTTGAGTTACCTATGTTCTATATATTGATAGTAGTTAAGCATTTAGGTCCTATTTACCTTCATACTTTGGGTCAGTTATATTTGCCAAAAAATGACATGGCTCCATAGCTTTTTTAAATCTCTTAATAATATCTTCTTTGTATGGAGCTAATTTTTCATCTTGGATTAAATTGAGCCAAATTTCAACAGCATCAGATAATAATGTATTATCAGCCTGCAACTGTAACCAAAAAAAATAAAAACTATAAAGTTATATATGGCTGAATGAAAACATCCATAAACATTTAGAATTATGCAGTTAGAATTTATTTTTTGGTGTTACAAGTTACAACACATAAAATGAAGTGTATTTTAATTATTTATTAGTAGTGCTTTAGTACAGGATTCTATAAATAAAATGTGCACTATAAATCTATAAAATCTTGAAATTAATATTGGTATTTAAAGTTAAGTAATTTTAAACTGCATAATATAAACACACCTTATCTAGAGCATTTCCAACAAGTAAGAGTTGTGACTGTAAATTGAGTGCCTCTCTCTGTATAGATAAGTTATTTATCAATTTTCCGATGTTGTGATCAATGTCTTCAATATGCTCTCCTCTTATTTCTATATATCAGTGGTTCCCAAACCCATGGTTGCAACCCAAGTGAGGGTCAGGAAGGTGTTCCTGAGGGTCGCGGGATGGAAATTCTCAACAACTGATTCAATCAAACTATATGAATATAAACACAATGTATCAAAATGATTGGTCATTAAACACTGCATGTACCAGCATTAAATTAGGGTCACCAGGCCAGGACAATATTGTATTCAGGGTCGCCACCATAAAAGTTTGGGAACGACTGCTATATATAGAGAGCAATTTGACAAATAGGTTTTTATGCATTCTAACTGAGAATTCCATCTGGTTTTATTTGGTAGTTGCGGCATCATACCTCTTTTCTCTATTAACCAACCCTAAAATATAAATTTTTATTACAAATATTGCTGGATTTGACAGCATAAATAATAGCCTATGCAACTTATTAATGAGTCATGAATTAGGATTCACACTGGTGACAGTGCTAATGCTAACATTGACCGTGCTAATGCATAAAAGTAAAGCTGACAATAGCTAATTTATTGAATTTGTTTTTAGCTTACATGAGGTTTGTGATGGTTTCAGAAATATTTGTTAATTTCTACAACATGCTTGAGAACTGATTTTGGGGAGACATCTTTTTCTACCAAGTTTAGATGGTGTGCTGAACAGCCATACGTAATAAATGCAAAAAACTTCACTTTTTTCTATGTGAAGGTCAAAATATGAAAATAAAAACCCACTCTAATAGACAGAGTTTATTTCCACGACAGTTTCAACGCCCACTGGCATCCTCCTCGGGTGGAGTATACGTGGGAGAAACTGGAAGAAATATTGAAACCTGTATTAAAGAACACAAATATGCCTTCAGAAGTTGTAATACTAATACATGTAATGCCATTTTTTATCACGCCAGCCAAAATAATCATGCTATAGATTGGGAATCAAGTAAGGTACTTTATAAATATAATAATTATGTCAAAAGAAAAATAATAGAATCTGTGTGTATAGAAAAAGTAGATAATTTTAATTTGTGTGAAGGTACTTATAAGTTAGACCCTTTAATGAGATTCTTGGTCAAAAATCCCTTACAGAGTCGTGGGAACGTGTTCGAACCTAAGTGTGAATTTCTTAAATGTCTCTGGATTGGAATGTTTCCTTACTTGCCTTTAGTAAATATAATAATGGAAGTAATAAATGTGGAAATAAATATAAATGCAACAGATGTAATAATAAAGGTAATATTATAAATTTAATAATTAGGGTAGAGGTAATAATAATAAATGTTAAAAAATGTAATGTAATAATAAATGCAGTAATTATGTCAAAATATTAGAATCTGTATGTATAGAACAAGAAGATAGTTTTAATTTGTGGGAATGTACTTATAAGCGGACCCTGTAATAAAATGCCCTTCCAGTGTCAGGAGAACGGTATCTAACCTAGGTGCGAATTTCTCTGGATTGTTTCCTAATCGGCTTTTTTCATTCGTTTTTCGGTTTATAAGTTCTGTATAATAAACAATAATGTAATAACCAATGTAATAATAAATTTATAATTTCTGTAATAAATAATTATGCAATATTAAATGTAATAAAAATAATAAATTCAATAATTATGTAAGAAAAATATAATAGAATCTGTATGTTTAGAACAGGAAGATAGTTTTAAATTTGCGCGAATGTACTTAATGAAAATGCCCTTCCGGTGTCGGGAGAATGGGATCTAACCTAGGTGCGAATTTCTTAACAGTCGGTCCAAGGACTGTTTTTCCCTCTTGTTTTGGTTCATTCGTGTTTCTGTATCCACCCGAGGAGGATGCCAGTGGGCGTCAAAACTGTCGTGGAAATAAACTCTGTCTATTAGAGTGGGTTTTTATTTTCAGCCATAAGTAATAAGACTGTAGTTGTCCTCCTTAAACATTTCTCTCATTCTTATCATTTTGTTTTCATTATCAGTGCATATAGCAAATACCTGAAAATAAAATGTCATAACTCATAAGGAACTGAGCATTTGAGTATACCAAGGCAGAGAATTACATTCAGTTTACATATAACTAAAATAAAATGCACCTACAAAATAGTTATACTTACATCAATGCCATATATTTCTTTAGTTTTTGTTATTGCTTCTCTAGCTAACTGTGCACAATATTCTGCTGTCTTTTTGTACTTCCAGCATCTACTGCTGAAATCAGATATGTATGGCTTTTTTCCATTATGAATACTGTGCGCAATAATAGCATCATTACCTACTGAACTCCAGCCATCTTGTATAAGGGTAATGGTACAATCATCAAGATTAAGGTCATTCTTCATTTCATGGATTACTTCATCATTAACTTTTATTAACAGATCAGATGCCAACCTTTTCCCATTTGGTGGTTCATATCCTGATCTTAGACCTTTGATTAATTTTATAAATTCTTTATTTTCTAAAATGTTGAAGGTTATGTTAGCTGAAAAAAGAACCTTGCAACTTGTAAATCTAATTCTTCCTTTTGGTCCACAGTCGTTCTTACCACAAATGGTGTAATTGATCTTTGCCTTTTATCATGCTTTATTGGTGTTGAATGACAGAATGTGGATGATGAAGAACCTGCACTGGTGTCAGTCATCTCAGACACATTTTCACTTATAATCTTTGGATCATCTTTGCCAGAAGCCAAAGTTGGAGGAAGTGAATCAGTTTCAACTGATGCTCCAAATTCGAGTCTCGGCATACCTCTTGCCTCATTTTCAAAACATTCCACTTTTACTGCATTTCTCTAGATGATGTTTCACTCTCTCAATTTTTTAAGTGATACTTTCTTTGCAATAATTGCATAGTACTCAAGTAGGCTGATCACTTAATAAAGTCACCTTGTCCCATTCGCTAGCTTTAGATCTTCCACCTCTATACTCTTTGGCATCTTAAAAATTTAAATTTGAGTTAGGTCTAAATAAAGCTGAAATCTGCTGTTAAGAAATAAAGGAAAGATCTAAAATTAAAATGGAGAAAATTCTAATATGTCATTATTATCTCTCATACCTGAACTTTTTGTGAAATAAAGATCTTTTTAATATATATATATAGATTAGATAAATAAATTAATAATAGATATATTAGGCACTACATAATTATCGAACCTTTCTAAAAAAATTTCAACCCATCAAAAAACAAAAAACCCAGTTGGGTTGGTATTTTGTGAAAAACCCAGGTTTTTGCCACCCTGATAGTAACAGACTATTACAGGATTTTTCAAGTAATAGTAACAGATCATAATTTTTTGGCTGTAATAGTAATAGAAGACAAAGTAATAGATAATAGTCTATTACTTTTCTATTACAGTGGCAATGGACATATTGTGTGAACAAAGAACTGAAAAATTAACTAAATCTACTCTAAACTAAAATAAACATATATGTGAACTAATATTATGGCAAATTTTTCCTTCAATAAAATAAAATTTATCAAGACCTACAGTCTCTGAAATTGTAATGATTTAGTTGAAACAAATATTTGTTATTTGGCTGCTGCTCAGCCTCATCCTGGATCCATGAGTGCAGAGCCCTCCACTTCTCATTCTTATCCTGGATCCCTGAATCCAGACAATGCTACATCGCCAACTCAATACCATCTCACACAGGGTACCCCCCAAGGGGCCTTGGTGAATCAGGATGCTGGGAATGCAGTCAGGGGGTCATGATGAGGAGGCATCTGGGACAATGGTGGTAAGGAGGGGCTGGAAGTCAGTGACCCCTCCGAGAACTGCAACCACTGCAGTAGCTAATGGTGGTGGTCCCTCAAGGGGGGGGGGTCTGGTCACACTCACGCACTGGCTAGAGCAGTGGTTCTTAACCTTTTTACTACCATGCCCCCTCTAGGAATTGGTCCTTCCCTCCACGCCCCCCTTGCATCAAAATAACATTCTCTCCCAGATTTTATGCTCTCGTTAAGAGAATAACAAATACAATTAGAGAAATTCCTGTTTTTCCCCAAGGGATCGCGCCCCCCCTGGAAATTACCGACGCCCCCCAGGTTAAGAACCACTGGGCTAGAGGGAGTCAGCCAGTGGCAAAGGCTGGCAGAGAATGGTGAGGTATCATACGGGCTGCCAGAACAGATCGTATGATGGCTGTGCCAATGAAGACCACAAACATTTTTGTCTTGAGATGTCAACCTGATCTTATGGCCAAGGAGCTGCAGGCATTTGTGGAAGATAAAGTGAACCTTTAGGTTACATGTAGGAAAATTGACTCCAGATGGACTACGTACAGTTCCTTTCAAGTTATAGTAGTCTGTGATGATCCAGCAGTATGGCAGTTCTATGAGAAGGGAAGAAAAACACCTGCAGCCCCTCTCACAAATGCTGGAGAGGGTAATTATGGAGACATCATGTGTTATACTATGGAGGAAAATCCAGCTGGATCTAATGCTGTAACTGCTGTGCCTGGTATAAGTGGAATTCAACATTTAGAGATGGCTGGCAGAACTCCTGCATCTTCCTAATTGCAACATTCAAGGTAATCTCTTATAACTGTAGAGGTCTAAGCTTAGGCAATAACAGCAAACACAGGCAGATCATAATTGATAAGCTGTTAGAGGATGCTAATATTCTCTTTCTGCAGAAAACATGGCTATGGAAACAGGACTTCAAGGACTTGAATAACATGTCTAGTAACTTTCATGAGATAGGTGAGACCACTAGAGATAAAAATATGGTCTCCTTGCAGGCCACCCACCTGGTGGGGTAGCTATTCTATGGAGGTTAGGGTATGGGAAATATATTAGTGAATTAAAACTTGGCTTCAATTGGCTAACTGGAATAGAAATTTGTGTAGACAATAAATAATTTGTAATTTTGTGTATCTATATGCCTTTTCAGGCAGTTGATAATGAAGATGATTACCTCATTAAATTGGGGCAGGTCAGCAGTATTATTGATGAGTTGGATATGACATGTGCAGCTATTATTGGTGACTTTAATACTAATGTGCTTAATGATAATTCTTTGTTTAGCAACCACTTAAAAGCCTTCTGTGAAGATAATAACTTGACCCTTTCATCCATGTGTAGTCTTCCTGATGATAGCTTTACTTATGTTAGTGATAGTTGGCACACCACCTCATGGTTGGATCATTGTATTTGTATGTTCATTATACACAGTGATTCACTGGCCTACTTAGTCAGTGCTCCAGGCAACTATCTCTTAATCTTCTATGGACCTCTTGTATAATGTTTGTACCTGTTGAGTCTGAAATAAAGTGTTTGTTTGTTTGTTTGTTAACACTGCTTCTAATTGCATTTAAATAGACAAAGATCCTTTTCAAATGAGTGAAGTACCCTACATATAAAAGTAATAGTAATGGATGAAAATTAAAGTAATAGTAATAGAAGGAATCAAAAGTAATAGTAATAATAAATAATAATAGAAACCCAGTAATTGACCCCATGTCTGATATATTGACAATTGGTTAGGTTGTCATATTTTCGTTAGTTTTAACAAAAATATTGTGACTAAACCTAACCAATTATCAATTTGTGGGGTACAATGGAAAAGTACAGTGACTCCTTATCTTATAGAAAATTGGAAAAATGCAGCAAATGCCCATCAAGGCTATTTGTAATAATTTAAAAAGTGCTTCCATCTTGACAACTTGCTCAAAAATTACTAAATTTAAACAACTGCAATGTGCAAAAATATGTTTTATAGGTTAGATAATTTTAGACTGTAAAAGGTACCTGAATTTGCAAACATTACTTTGGGACTGTAAAAGGTACCTGAATTTGCAAACATTAATTTAGGACAGTAAAAGCAAGGATACCCAAATAGTTTGTAGATTGTATATACTAGTGTATATTCTTTGCTTAAGTTATGTAGGGTACTTTGGTGGTAGTAAATAATTGTACATTAATTAGCTGACTTGAGATTGACATTTTACAAGATTTTATTATTATTATTAAAATGTAGCTCATGACTTGGATTATCTCGATAGGCCCCAGTGGCTTCGTGTTTTCCAAATGAATGTAATGCGACCTAAAATTTTGTAAGCAGTGCTTAGAGGCTAGAAAAAAAGCAAATAAAATGTTAGTTAGCTACAAGAAGAAGGAAGTCATCTGCAAATTATATAATTCTTATGTTAGGCCTCACTCAGAATACTGCATTCAAGCTTGGCCCCCTCACCTTGGACATTGTACTGATATGCTTAAGTGTGTGCAATGTAGGGCAACTAAGCTTATCCCTAACCTAAACAGATTGGAATACAGAGAAAGATTAAAGGAACTAGGTATGTTTAGTTTTGAGAGACATTGTAGGAGGGGGAGATATGATACAGATGTTCAAAATGTTTTCAGGTTTGGACAGTTTAGATGTACAGTATGTAACTTTTTCTCACTTGTGGGTATAAGAAAATTAGAAAACAAACTTGTAGACTTGATTTACAAAAATACTTTTTCAGTCATAAAGTAGTAGATTTTTGGAATGACCCGCCTATGATGTGCTAAATAGTAACTTGTTAGTTAATTTAGAAAATGTAAAGAAAACTCCTGAGGTAACAATTTTTTAATAATAAGTGGTATTTCTAGAGGTACTTTTGCTCCTGAATCCAGTGGTGATATTCAATTCTTAGGGAAATGGCTAGTTTTTGAGATATAGGCCATTTCTACCCTAACAATCTGGATCACACGAAAGTGGGCAAAACTTTGAAGAAGAGGGAAATTGAGGGTGAACACAAAAAACCAATAATAAGCACACTAACCTAACCCAACCTAAATGAATGAGAAATTGCAGCCATCACATGCCACAACAAATAAAGCAACAATTGATGTGCATTCAGCTAATCATCAAGAAACAAATGCACTGTTTAGATGCAGAATGAGTGAGATTTTCATTGGATGTAAAATTAAAAAATGAATAACTTCGAAATAGCCATTTCCCCAGAAAATGAATATTACCAATGGATTCAGGAGCAAAAGTACCTCTAGAAATACTGGTTTTTCTTTACTATTACACCAGTCTCCAGTAGAAAGTTTTAAAAGCTGGTTTTCAATGTTAAAGACATGACTTAAATATGGGTATAAAAATAGGTTAGGTTAGGTTGTTTTAGGTTAGGTTAGGTAAAAAAGGGTAGAAAGTTTTAAAAGCTTTAAGCTTCAATAACTCTTTAACAAATCATGTGCAACTGAAATGAGTATCATTTTTTAATTCAGCAGAGTGAAAAACATTGAAAACCAGCTTTTAAAACTTTCTACCAGAGACCGGTGTAATAGTAAATATTTACCAAAATACTTTTTATTAAAAAAATCATTAACCCACGGTTTTCTCTACATTAGCCATTAATTTTAAGAAAAATTTAGACACTTCCACAAGTGAAAAAGAGAGTTTGTAGATTGTATATAGTATTCTTAGCTTGTTATGTATAGGACTTTGGTGGTGGTAAATATTTGTGTATGTTAATTAGCTGACTTCAGATTGACATTTTGCAAGATTTTATTTTATTATTATTAAAATGGGTTATTATTCGTTTTTTGACCCAGTCACACCCAGCTATAACATCAATATATATTGAATAACCAATCAAACTGAATAAGAAAATATATATATCTTGTGCAAATTTGTATAAAATGTGTTTTTTTATTAAAATATATTTCCTATTTTTGGTGTTTTTTCAATATATATATATCGACTATTTGGTGAATATTTCTTATTTTTGGTGATTCTGGCTACTTCTGCGTAATTCAATTTGTCCTGTTTTACAAATAAATCATTTTTAGCAATTTTTCGTCTGTTCAGTTCAGTCTTTTTGTGACGAAGTATGATGTGTCGACGTGATCCGCCATATTGCCCTCGATGAAGACAAGAGTTTAGACCTTTTTTTCAATCACGGAATAATTAAGACATCCGTGACCTGCCCTAAATACAATAGTGCTTGTATTTTAAGAAAAGACCAGAAGGTCTTTAGATGCCGTAAAAAAAATCCTAAAAATAAACACGTGTCATTTCAGTTTAAGGGCAGGCGAAATTTAGTGGACTACCCATGCAAGGTTGGCACATGTTATTACATTATCATTTGTATAATTTAGGTCTCGGGGGTACGGGAGCTCCACCCCCGTAAAGATCACGCATCACAAATTGATCGGTCCTAATGTTTTGTGGACAGTTCAGTACGTGACACTGGTTAGGTCAACTGTACGCCCTAGATGATTGGTTAGGTTAAGTCATGATATTTTCGTTTAAATTCGTTAGTTTAAACAAAAATGACAAATGCAAACTTTTCTGGTTAATTTTGAGGTGTTTTGTACGAAACTGCCATCCATTTCCTGTGGAAATGCGTAGTTTTCAAGATGACGATATCTCGAAAACTACGCATTTGCACAGGAAATGGATGGCAGATTCGTGCAGAGCACCTCAAAATTGACCAGAAAAGTTTGCTCTCATTATAAAAAGAGACTGGGTCAAAAAACGAATAATTACCTTAAAATGTAGCTCATGACTTAGATTACCTCAGTAGACCCCAGTAGCTTCATGTTTTTCAA
>JAJOZX010008243.1:0-120000 GCA_023014485.1 Bathynomus jamesi | reverse complement strand
TTATGGTTTGTATGCCATCTGAATAAGAGGTACCATCCAAAAAATTAAGTGACTGATTATTGTTGTGCGGAACTGTGTCAAAATGCTTTTGGAACCGACAGAATATGGTAACTTCTACTGACAATGGTGGTTCTATTTTCAGATCATTGAAGACTTGTGTAAGGATTACCTCGCCAATGTGATGCTGACAAGCTGACCACAGTAAAGCTCGACCTATGTCCTGTTGCAGACTAACACATGCAGCACAGCACTCACATGACCAGTGTTACTAGCTGTTGTGTCAAAAGTCATGTTCACTACCGAGTCAACACAATTCCATGATCGGAGAAGCTCCATAGTGAGATTAGCAATGATTTGACCAGCTGGCTGATCTGTATTTGGCTTGTAGGAAGGCACACCAAGAAGTTTGATGTCATACGAATTGCCAACTGCTATGGTGAGCCTCTCTTCAGCTTTAGTTTGGTATGACAGAGTTGACATCAGTTTAAAATCCCAGTGAAGAGACAGGAACTGTGGTGGAACCCAGGACTCTCTGACCAATGATGCAAGCTCTTCACCAACCTTACGTCTTGCTCTGTCGGCAGTAGAATATATGTGAAACTTTTTTTGTGTCACCTCCTGATTCCTCAATGATGGCTTTGGTAAATGCTGCATGTTGGCCGGTGTGATCTTCATGCTTGTAGACAGGGAAACCATCCTATGGTATTTGAGTATGTCATGACTTATAAAAGCAGTTGTTCCTGAGCGAGTTGCTTGGCGAGATTTTCGTGTTTTTGGTTTGTAATCCTCTATATCACCCTCTTCATCCTCAACATCACTGTTGCTTTCCTCACTGTTCTCAATCTGAACTTTGCTTGTAGATGCTTGGGCTTCTTTATGAGCTTTAAGCTGTCGTTCTGCTTGCATCATTTCCTTTTCCTGCTTTCTTTGGACTTTTGATGCGAGCTTCTTGTCATGGCTTCCAAATGATGCGACTCTGTCTGATTTCATTGACCGCAAGAACTCCAGATCTTCAGGATCTTTTATGAGTTGCTCAGCATTCCTTGGCCTCAACTGAAATGTTTCTTGTAACTCCTTTCGATCCCCTTAAGCTTCGCAACTGCACCAAGCGAAGAACACTGATCCACTGGAAGTTCCCTAAGTTTTGCATTTTTTGCAGATAGTGCTATAATTTTTTCAACAGCTTTCCTCTCAGTAATCATGGCAATGTTGCCTTTCTGATAAAATGGAATAATTTTTTTGCAAGACAAATTTAGCATTGTTCCATTTTGTACGGTTAAACGGTAGACCTTCTTGCTGATGAAACATGTAGCATCGCAACACTTGCTCACATGTTGGCAGCCTAGATCCTGTTATCTCTGCATCTGCATCGCTGATTCCAGCACCAAGACCATAAATGGCAGCAGTTTGACGAGTTTTAACAGCATATTTATCATTTGTGCTATCTGAACTGGCCATAATGCACGACAGGTATAAAGAGAACACAAAAAAATTCTGTAAAGAGAGAACACAAAATTCATTAACATAAACATTTAACATAAACACACACAAAATCATATTTATCATAAATACTTGCATATCAGATTATATATTGCAGTTCCTTTTAGAATATTCTATAACTTTCCACCTTCCTAGCACTTTCTAGAGGTTTCTATCACTTTATAGAAGTTTCTATCACTTTATAGAAGTTTCTATCACTTTTTAGAAGTATATATGACCTTTAGAAATATCACTTACATGTTCTTAGGCTGATTTTGTAGTGAACAAAATTTTTAAACTTCTACTATTTGGATCTCAAATCACAGAATGACTGTGGGTTGGTGTGCATATAGGAAGTCTGTGTGGACCCCATAAATGGCATTCAAATCCAAAAATAATTCACATAGTAGGTTTTCTTAACCATTGGAACATTTCTAACTTAGGGACAAAGTGAAACTATGTCATTGGTGATTTTGATGCACCCTAATATATATAGAATATATATATAGATATATATAGATATATATATATATATATATATATATATTATATATATATATATATATATAGATATATATATATATATATATATTTTTTTTTTTTTTTTTAGTTCGGGAAGAACCGATTCGCCTCTATTTAAAGGGCATATCTCAGCGGAAAAACAAAGAAAAAGTGAGAGGAAAGACAGAGGAAAAAGAAAGGGTGGAGGGGACAGTCGAAGTGGAAAAAGACCAAGGATGACAAGGACTGCAGGGTCGAGCCCCATCATCCTTGGGTGCTAGGGCCGGGAGGGCGCACGTGAAACCTCCAGGAACAAGCACGTACAAACGAGCACAAAGAGCACTCAAGAGCACGAGCTTAGAACCCCCTTGCGGGGATATATATATATTATATATATATATATATATATATTATATATATATATATATATATATATATAGAGAGAGAGAGATATATATATATATATATATATAGATATATATATATATATATATATATATATATATAGATATATATATATATATATATGAGATATATATATATATATATAGATTATATATATATATATATAGATATATATATATATATATATATATATATATATATATATATATATATATATATATATATATATACACACACAGTAAACCCTCGATTTAACAGACTAATAGGGGGGAAGGGGTGTCCATTAATGCCAAAAGTCCATTAAATCAAAAATGTGCACAAATGGAGGTACTGGTGTCATCTGTTTGCTTGTAGACGGTTGTGATGTACAAGCAGCATTAGGGTGAGCAGGGGCATTGTCAAGAAGCAACAATGCCTTTACATTATTAGGGGAAATCTTCAGAACATCTGTCTGGAAGCGCCTCACATCAGGGACAAAGTGGTTGAAGAACCAGTCAGAAAAAATCTCTGAAGTAAACCACGCATTCTTTGAGCTGGTGTAAATAATAGGTAACTGATTCATAATGTCTTCAAGAGTGTGTGGTTTCTTTGATTTCCCTACCACCATGGGTCATTGTCAGATCAACCAGTGCCTAACACCCTCATCTCTCAGATTTTGCTGAAATTTGGTTTATAGGGAGTTTGTGGGCCCTGAATCCATTTCTGAAATTATAAGGTCAATCCAACCAATGGTTCAAGAGATATGACCTCGGGAAAATTGAGGTCACCCATAACTTGGGTAATAATGGTCACAATTATATAAAAGTATATATATTTAGAATCAGAAAACGACAAGGAATCCAAATATGCAAGTTTTAGAACTCTAGGTTGAAAAATAAAAAAGTTACACTGTAACCAAAATTTGAGGTCACGATTTGACCTCTGGGGTATCAAATGAGAATTTTTTTTTTAAATGTAAAAAATGAAGGCATAGGCATTGGCTATTAGAATCAGCAAAAAAAAGTTTGTTTGTTAGTATTTTTCATGTAACTAACATATAAGTGAACACCATATTCATAAGTTGTGCGTCAATTCTACCTATTTTTTCACACTTAAGCTCATAATTTGACCTATAGAAATTAAAATTAAATTTTTTTATAGATATAAAACAAAGGCAAAAAATGTAAAATTGTATTTCACTGCTAATCTACACTGGCAATAATAGTTATAATAGTGAAAGGGGAAGACCTACTTAGAGGATTCATGTGCTAGCCTAATACAATTTTTGCATGCTCGATGCTCATCAATTTCTTTTTGTGGAAAAATGTATTGAATTCTGCTGCCTCCTCTTAGGGTAGGACAACTCATTACAGTTAATATGATGTCCTGGCACTGCACATGAATCCTTGTTTGATGGATAATAATATGCACTTGATCCTGATGACCCAGAGGGATGTAGAAAGTTCACAGTGAAATCATCAAACTCTTCACAATATTCCTCCATAATTCCATACCAAACTTGCATGTCATAAATGCAGCCAACATTCTCTCCTGGTTTGACACATTTTAGGTTACCAAGCATTACAGGTTCATTAGTAAAATGACTTTTCCTTATTCTTTTCTTTTCTCCAATGCCACTTGAAATGGGATACACCATCAGTTCTTCCTTGTTTAGGGGAACAAATCTATGATATTTCTGAGTTCCAGGAATAGCCCTACTATCCTTGAATCGATGTTCCAACCGTTCTTCTGCATCTTTCAAATCAGCTGTAGTTACAAAGAAAAAATTTATCTTCTTGCTCAAGTTTTCTTCACAAAAACTGAAACATGTGTTCTGGTGTAAGAATTTGCCTCTCTGTAGTTCTCTGCAAACTGGCACGAGCAGTAGCTCTTTTCACTGTTCCTCCAATCCCATCACATGCATTTTTGCCATGGATGTACCAAAGAAGTGCCATTCACAAGACAGACCAAAATCCTCTTCATGGTAACAGAGATTTGTGAAGTTGTATCTGTTCTTATATTGGCCAGCACATCCATCTGAGAAATAGTGCACCTTCTTCAATTGTGGGCATCTGAATTTAACATATGTCATAAGCTTCAATATGAATGAGTAAACCATTATAGTGTTGTGTTTTAGTGATGCAGATAAGAAACAGACACTAAAATGGCTAAGTTCCTGGTCTGCAGATGATCTATAATAGATGACAAAAGGGTGAACTGTACACTGTGAATTGTCCCAGTGAAACCCTTGGGCAGCATCCTGGACAATGAAAGAATAATTCTCAGAGAAATCACCTACTGTAACTACCTCGCTCTGAGGTGGTAGTGTTTCTTTCAACTGCTTGAAGTACTGTGATTGTTGCTGAGCAACAAAGTGATGACGAACCATGCGGGATATTTTCATGCTTAGGGATGATAAGTATCATGAAGTGGCTCCACCTTATCAACCATTGTACAACGGTCAACAGTCACCCATTGCTTGTAAGATATTTCATTTGGAGCTGATTTCACACTGTCAAGTAACTCAAGAAAATCCAGGACACCCTCTTCTCTTGGGCAATCATTGCAAAGTTGCATTATGCAAGTCTCTCTTTCTGTACTGCAGACACTGTAATCCATAAGATCCTTGTATGAAAGACCTCTTTCTCCAATGCAGCCAGCTGCAATTTGGATTTTGATGGTATGTGCAGACACAGACAGAATGAGTCCCACCACTACCGGCAAGCACACAATATGATGGCCGTAATTTTGCAAATGTGGAAAATCCTATTTTGGGATTCTTTTCATCATTTTTATATAGTTCAAACATCTCTCTTAAATTCCCGAGGACCAATCGTTTTTGCACCTTCAGCACTGATAACTTTCACGCAATCCTTTTGGCCAGGACACATACGACTAACCTCTTCTGACTCATAGAATCTTCTAACTATATCTTTGTGTTCTTCAGATATCACTTTTCCTTTGCTCATTAGTGGAATCTTCGGAAGGATTCCATGTTCTGATTTAAGTGAATGGCTTCTTTTCACCATGTATGTTGTAGTTTGAAAGAAACTAGCTATTTTTTCAATTGTGTATGGTGAGTGTGTCAATATTTGTAGTTTGTGATGGTGACATTTGCTCTCCAGGAATGACTGTTTCAATTCATTCATTAATTTGTCTAGATGTTTTTCAGATTTAGTTTCAGGTTTGAAGTATCACTTACCTCCTCGGTAATTTGAACACCATAACTGAGTTCTAGCCTCTCCTTCAGGTGTTTCTGAGCAGATGATAGCTTATCACGAGCCTTGCGCTTTTTCTGGCTTAATGACAGCCCTTCTGAAAAGAACAGAAAAAAAGGTTTCACACACCTGAATATTAGTAATTAAATATTAATTATAGTACCTTAAATGCTATATAGTAGATCAAACAGACCTTGTAGTAAAGTATAAGTTATTATTAATTTATTACTTACTTTTTTTAACTGGTGTTTGGTCCAGAAATGCTAGAACTGGTTCAACGAAGTTGAAGGATTTTCCTTTATCAAGCAATCACTGTCATTGTCCAGATCTTGAATTGAAGAGATGTTACTCAAGCCACTGATAGTAGATGATTCATTTGAATCCTGCTCAGACTCGTTGTTTTCAGTGGTACTAAGTATAGTGAGGTTTTTCATTATCAGTGTCCAGCAGTTCACACACAACAATGAGTCTTTTTTCACTCTTCCAGCACATTTTTCAACAAGTACATCAGTCACTTTTCTAAGATTGATTGTTATGCGTTTCTTGTGTTTTTGAATAGGGTCCTGGCAGTATTTCAAGTGCCGAACCATTGTATTTTGATCTGTAAAGATATAGGATTTACAATTAGGTATATATATTTTTTAGAAAATATATAGCTATACACACTTATATTTTAGGCCTTGATAGTCTCTGAGGCTCATTAAAACACCATACTCACCAGCCACCCACAGTGCTGGCTGGAACTGTACTAACCTATAGACAAGGAATTTTGCAACTATCTGTGTTGATTCTGCACTTAGACAAGTAGCAACATGTTTCAACAGGTTTGTTTAGGCTACATGTGAGCTTAGTCTTCCCCTTTCACTATTATAACTATTATTGCCAGTGTAGATTAGCAGTGAAATACAATTTTTATTAAATTCTTGGAGCTTGAGGTCAAATTGATAGCTAAGATATAAAAATTCCTTGAAATGACAAGCAATTTATAAATATGGTGTTCACTTATAAGTTAGTTACATGAAAAGTACCAACATAAACAACTTTTTATGATTGTTTCTATTAGTCAAGAACTCTGACTTTGTTTTTTATATCTATAAAAAATGTAATTTTAATTTCTATAGGTCAAATTATGAGCTTAAGTGTGAAAAAATAGGTAAATTGACGCACAACTTATGAATATGGTGTTCACTTATATGTTAGTTACATGAAAAATACTAACATAAACAAACTTTTTTTTGCTGATTCTAATAGCCAATGCCTATGCCTTCATTTTTTACATTTAAAAAAAAAATTCTCATTTGATACCCCAGAGATCAAATCGTGACCTCAAATTTTGGTTACAGTGTAACTTTTTATTTTTCAACCTAGAGTTCTAAAACCTGCATATTTGGATTCCTTGTCATTTTCTGATTCTAAATATATATACTTTTATATAATTATGACAATTATTACCCAAGTTATGGCTCGCCAAATGTTAGTAACCTCGCGAGTGACCTCAAATTGCCCGAGGTCATATCTCTTGAACCGTTGGTCGGATTGACCTTATAATTTCAGAAATGGATTCAGGGCTCACAAAAACCCTATAAACCAAATTTCAGCAAAATATGAGAGATGAGGGTGTTAATTTCAATTTTTTTTGGTTGATCTGACAGAGAATGACCCCCATGGGCTTCAGGCGATGCAAGCCATCAGCATTTGCACAAAGTAAGGCAGAAATTTGCTCCTTACTTAACTTGTGACCAGGAGTGCTGTGTTCATGTTTGTAGTTCACACGCTTTCTTTTAACTCCTCTATCACTTGATGCCATTTTGAATTGTAAGGATTGCAAAATTATTTAATAAATAAAGTCACAATTCAGAAATCACAGAAACACTCTGTATACAACCTGACTGCACGGTGTGGCATTTAAGATTTTTTAATTTTTTTTTTTTAATTTTTTTTTTTAATTTTTAATTTTTTAAAATTATTATTATTTGTCCGGTCCGTTAAAACCGAAATCCGTTAAATTGAGGGTTTACTGTATGTATGTATATATATATATATATATATATATATATATTATATATATAATATATACGCTAACGTACGGCCACATACGCAGTGTCCTCCTTTTTGGAAATTTGGAAATGGCCACCCTAGTCCCGTATTAAGTATAAACAGGACACAAAGAAAAGTTAACACCAGATAGGCTCCAACTGTGAAATTTAACTATTCATACGTATAAAGAAAACTAGCCTAGCATACTTCACGGCGACAGTATAGTCTGTATAGACATCTTTTGAAGTGCAGTGTAGACTTGTCGAATGTGGACAAAATGCAAAACCAAAGTTTACTGTCACAGTCTAACCCGAAGCTTTTCCATATTTCGGCATTTTAAACCTGGGAACCCTACTTATATTACACTGCGCCCAATCTAACCCTAGGGTTGTCACGGTGCTAGGCCAAGTATATATCATCATCCTTCTTCTTGTCGCTAGTCCTTTTTCATGTTCTTGTTGGGGGTCTTAAAGGTCTTGACACCACCAGGATGGCCAATAAGCCCGGAAATACAGCAGAACGCTGCAGTCAAAGTCCAAATGTAATCTTTGGTGCAATCAAGAGATGAGGGATCTAGCAAGTTGGCTCAAGGGGATTGGAAACAGTCTAACATTGGGTAATATTATATTAGACTGTGTTCGAAACTTCGACGACGGTACTGGTGGAGAACGTTCAAATGGAATAGAAATGTCTATATTACAAAATTACAAGACAAGTACATCACAAACAGTCAAGCACACACACATTATTAACATAACTTGCGTCTTAGCATTGTGTGTGTGTTACAAAATTCACCACTACGGACGCATGGCTTGTACATCTCTCACTAATGTGTATCCAGAAGACCAGAACACTGGGTTCGAGATAATGAGTTGTCCAATCAGGGACTATGTTTCATCTCTTCCACAAGCTGACCAACCAGAGAAAGGAAAACATTTTTATACTTTTTAAGTCCATTACTATTTTATTAGAATATATGTCTACCAATAATTTAAACATCATACACAAATAATAAAACCATACTACCGTTGAAATAGCACTTATTTTATATTCCAGAGCCTTCATGCCGTCAAAGTTTTTGCGTGAAGTGATATGATTACATATTTGTTTTGTTTTAGATATTTGAACAAATGTTCAAGATCAACCTATATGTCCAACCTCTCTCTGCTGCATCCGGCCTCATTTAGGATTTTTTCTTTTATGGTATCAATCTTATGGTATTTTTTCTTTTATGGTATCCATTCATCTACCAACCACATGAAGGATGAACAGCTGGGTAAGGAGCGCGCCCCTGCCTGCACCGGAAATGGAACCCGGGCTGCTTGATCTCAACTGACCAATTAAAACGCATGTAACGGTGTATACACTCCTGCAGTACTCTAATACGAAGAATAAATGAAAATAGTAAGCCATGAAGGAAGTGGCATCCATTACAGTCAAGGATCATGTGTTTCTTCACGATTAAGAGAATAGGGTTGTAAAGGTTACTCTACGGCTATGGCACTCAACCTCAGCTTTAGTTAGTGTATGTCCTTGGCATGGGCGTATCCAGGGGGACCATAGGAGCACGTTCGCCCTAGAATAGATCCCCAAAGGAGACCAAGTCAAAATTTTACTGAAGTCCATAAAACGCTTTTCACCATTTTTCCAAAATTGCCCATAAAATCCACAATTTTCACCCAACTAAGATCAATTTTATGCCATTATGTTCAGTAGATATTTGTCCCTCCTATAATATCGTTTTCTGTTAGTGCCATTTATATACCAAATATACCAATTTTTTTCCTTCTTTAACCCTTTAACGCCGGAATTGTTTGTAGGGTTAAGTTATGAATGCGTGTATTTGAAAGGTTACCAATATGTAGCGTCGTCCTTTTAGGATTAATCTGGCCACACTGTAGCAGCACTAGCAGAAAGGACCGTGGCACTAAGGGTACGCTATCTGTTCGGGTTTTTATGAGTGTATTATATATGTATGCATTATTATAATATAATTCAAATGTGGATCATCCCCTTAGGGGAGTGTGAGTTTTTGATACCTTTCAGCTCACGCACAGGAACAGGAAGCCTGTTTCCTGTTGCTATCTCACAGTATGGTGGGTGAAGCCTATGGTATATAAAAAAAAATGTGGCTGAAATAAATGCGCGGCATGATGTCTGTTTGGTGTTTCCCCCCTAGACTACAAATCGATGAATTGGTACAGAATTTAAATTCTGTACCAATTCATCGATTTGTAGTACCTGGTATTTCATACACTAAAACCAAGCTCACCCTCTCGTTTATTGTTAATTTCGCAGCCATTCCCTACCTTAAAGAAAAAAAAATATATTATAGTCAACACCGAAAATTCCTATGATGCGCGAAAAGTCCCTGTCTCTTTTGCTGAAATAATATTTCTTTTCTATTTTCTACAGGCTATTGATGATGATGGACGTACAAGAACGTGTGATAGTAAGTAATAACACAACGTATCCAAGGGAAAAAGTGCAAAGAAATTCGAGAAAAACTCGAAAGAAGATTTCACAAACCAGGACATACAGACAAAGCAATTCGCGAGCTGGTCAATAAATTTAAAAGAACACGATCTGTTCATGATGAGGCAAGATTTGGACGTCCAGGTACTTCTCAAGAAAATTTGAGTTGGCAGAAGATGCCTTTGAAACAAATCCTAGAATGTTAACTCGTAAAGCATCACGTGACTGAGCATACCAAAAACGACTGTTCTAAGGATTTTAAAATCAACATTAAAAAAAGAAAAGTTACCATATTCAAGTATTACATGAATTACACGAAGAGGATTATCC
Source organism: Bathynomus jamesi (assembly GCA_023014485.1). NCBI lineage: Eukaryota > Metazoa > Arthropoda > Malacostraca > Isopoda > Cirolanidae > Bathynomus > Bathynomus jamesi. The sequence goes on along the minus strand of JAJOZX010008243.1, from coordinate 109,576 downwards.
AAGATGAGCCGTCATGTGCACAAAATTGATTGAAAAACTTCATACCAAAATCTTATTAAACCACATTCTCTTCAGCGATGAGGCGACATTCTACACATGCGGAAAAGTTAATCGACATAATTGCCGTATCTGGGCTAGTGAAAAACCGAATTCTACGAATGGGAGAGAGATTCTCCTGAAGTTAATGTCTGGTTGGGTATGACAAGATCGAAGATTTACGGACCTTTCTCTTTGCAGAAGCTACGGTAACAGGGCCAATTTATCTTGACACGCTTCAGCAGTTTGTTGAACCCCCGCTTCGTTCAGATGTCATTCTCAGCACTGTCGTCTTTCAACAAGATGGAGCTCCATGTCACTATGCAAACATCGTTCGGGCGTACCTTGATGAGCTCTTACCAAATCGCTGGATTGGACGTGGTGGAAACAGGCACTGGGCAGCATGATCTCCGGATTTAATACCATTAGACTTCTTTGCGTGGACCTTTATAAAGTCTGAGATTTACAAAACAAGAGTTACAGACCTGCAGGAGCTGCGAACCCGCAGTTTCGCGGCAGTCGCTAAAATACCCCAGAGATGCTTGAAAATGTGTACCACAATGCAGTGGACAGAATGAGATTTGCAGAGACACTGATGGTGCTCCCGTCTAATCTTAGACCGAAGCTTGATAAATAAATAGACATCTAATTATGTTACTACTTTTTTATCCTAAAATACTATTATTTCAGCAAAATAGATAGGGACTTTTGGACCACCCTGTACATACGTTGAGTGCAAAATAAACACTGAAGTTGTTAAAGGAGAAGGTGGGGAGGAATTAATGAGATGAAAAGTCTTTGAATCCATCCGGCCAAGAAGGACTGTGTGGGTTGGGCCACTCCACACATGAGAACCATATTCCATACAGGCGGGGGGGGACAAGACCTCTGTACAGAACAGCAACTGAATGGGGGGTAAAGAAACTGCGAAGCCGGTATAACACACCTAACCTCTTAGAAGCTGTTTTTGAAAGAGAGTATATGTTATCTTTCCAGGAGAGATCACTTGAAAAGGAAACGCCAACGATGTTAAGAAAAGAGGAAGGATTGAGTTGTGTATTGTTGAGGGTAAGGAGATAGTCGTGTGGAAGATTGAGACGAGTGGACAGATGAAGAATTAGCATTGAAAGACTGGGTTTTCTCTGCCCCACTCAGAGATAGCAGAAAGATCAGAGGTCAGGTGTACCATAGTCCATAGCCGTCCTACGCGAATTATGGAGTGACTGTTGAGAGGAACGCTTTGTGAAGCGGGTGGAGAAGTGAGGAGTGGAATCATTAGCATAGAAGTGGATACAGCAGGAACTGCAAATTGATAGATCATTGATAAATAAAAGGAAAAGAGTGGGTGACAAGACAGAGCCCTGAGCAACACCACTATTAATAGCCTTGGGAGAAGAACGGTGGCCCTCTACGACCGTAGTTATAGAGCGGACAGAAAGGAAATCAGAGATGAAGGCACAGATAGAAGGATAGAAACTGAAGGAGGGCAATTTAGAAATTAAGCATTTGCTCCAAACTCTATCAAAAGCTTTTGATATGTCAAGCGCAATAGCAAATGTTTCACCGAAATCCCAAAAGGAGGATGACCAAGAGTCAGAGAAATATGTAAAAAGATTGCAAACCCAAACTGACGATCTGAAAGAAGATTGTGAGAAGAGAGGTGTTTAAGAGTCTTCCTATTAAGGAGAGATTAAAAAATGTAGAAGGTAAGAAATCAAAGCAAATGGGTGAATAGAGGGTTGAGAGTGGTCACCCTTCTTTGGGGCAAGCTGAATGAAAGCGAACTTCCAGCAGGAAGGAAAAGCATCAGATGAAAGATAAAGATGAAAGAGTTTGCCGAGGCAGGGTGTCAGCACAGAAGCACATTTCTTGAGAACAACAGAAGGGGAACCATAAGAACTGTACGCCTTCCTAGAGTTGAGCCCAAATAAGGGAGAAAAAAACACATTTGAAAGAGATTCTAAGTTCAAACAATTAAGTCAGAAGGGGTAGGAGATGGCGAAATAGCACCGAAATCGTCTTGGGTTGAGTTGGAAGCGAAAGTTTGAGCGAAGAGTTCAGCTTTATCAGGAGAAGAGACGGCAACTGAACCGTCGAAATGGAAAAGGGGAGAGAAAGAAGAAGTAAAGTTGTTGGACAGGTTCTTGGCTAGGTGCCAGGAAGAGCAAGACGAATTAGAATTGGATAGATTTTCACATTTTTGGCGGGTGAAGGAATTTTTGGCGAGTCGTAGAACTGATTTTGCATGATTCCGGACAGAAATATAAGCAAAGTGAGAGTCAGGAGTTGGATGGCAACGGTACCTTCCTGAAAACCTTCTCTCTGCTGCGGATAGCATTAGAACAATCAAAGTTAAACCAAGGGTATTATACATTTTAGTGGGAATATGGAATGTACGTCTCCCATGCCAGAGAGAATAACCTCCGTGATTATCGCTGAACACATCGGAGGGGCTCCGGTCACAGAAGCCGTAATCATTCCATGGGAAATCAGAGAAGTACTGCCTAAGGGCCTCCCAATCAGCAGCGCCAAAGTGCCAAAGGCGTCTCCTCTTCGAAGGATCCCAAGCCGAATTGGAGCGATAGGACAGGAAACAAATATAAGATTGCGAGAAATAGAGCTAGAATGTTGGACCTATCTCCAACGGTGATCGGGGATACGAATATGGTGCTGTATAATCTGCTTTTGGTCATTCAGGATAGAAAAGTTGTAAGCGCGTTCACCAGGGATGTCAGTGAATTGAGAAGAAAGCGAAAGATGGTAGTGAACATTGAAGTCTCCTAAAATGGAGATTTCAGCAAACGGAGAGTGGGATAGAATGTATTTCACTTTAGAAGTGAGGTAGTCAAAGAGTTTTGGATAGTCAGTAGAATTAGGAGAAAGGTAGACAGCGCAGATGTATTTTGTTTGAGATTGGCATGTAAGCCGTAGCCAGAGGGTGTAGAATTCGAAGGATTCAGGTTCGGGAGTAAGAGAGCAAGTTAGGTCATTACATACATATACACAACATCCACCTTTGGATTAAAATTTAGTATAAGAAAGGAGGGTAGAGGAAAGGGGTTGCTGACAGTCGTCCCAGACACCCGAGTTTCAGCGAGGAAGAAAGGGTGAGGTTTAGAGGAGGAGAGGTAGTGTTCAAAAGAGTGAAAATTTGAGGAAAGACCACGAATGTTGCAGTTTAGAAAAGTGAATCAGGCAGAGGCCCAGAACATCTCAAATGGGCAGTTGCAGAACCCGTCCCGCTGCCAGGGACTGAGTTTCCTGTATTGGCAGCGGGAAAATCATTTATGGTCCCTTCCCCACGGGACTCCAAGGCTCTTGAGGTTGATGCCATTTTTTTTTTTTTTTAATTTTGAAAAAGATTGTGCAGTATGTAAGATGCATGGATGTGTAGTAAGGAATAATGAAAGAAGTGTGCGTTCGAGAGCATGCTGGACTGTTCACAGGGTAGATGAGACATGAAAAAAGATCAGCTAAGGAGGACAGTGACAAGAGAAACGGGGGTTCCAGATCTCCCTGTCTCCTGCCTAACGTCCCCCACGGAGTACTTCCCTGGTCGATTGGTGTCTACAATCTCCTCCAAATAAATAAATAAATAAATACAAGGTGTTTCACAACCGGTCTGCCATACTTTGGGGGATGATATCGAGTAAAAACGGTAATACAACGTCGATGCTATTTCCAACCGTTTGTGGAGCTACGGACGTTTTAAGGTGCACTGAAAAAAATAAACGAGAGTATTAATATGATGTATTTATTGCTACATTTTATAAATGTTCAAAATGTCCGCCTCGGTTTTCAATGAACAGCCTTGCTCGTTCCGAACAAGCGTCCACTGCCCATTGAATCATTTCGGGTGTTCTCGCATGTAAGGAGCGGCATCCATAATCCGACGCAAGAGTTCCTCTCTCGTTTGTAGTTTGGTCTTGTAGACAATCTCTTTCATAAGGTCCCATAAAAAGATATCTAACGGGGTTAGGTCCGGAGATCTCGGGGGCCACGATATTGGACCAGCACGACCAATCCAACGATTCCTGTACCGCTAATTCAAGTAATCGGTAACATGACGACCAAAATGTGGTGGCGCCCCATCGTCCTGAAAGAACATCCTGCGCCTTGTCTCCAAGAGCACATCCTCCATCAAAAGCGGCAATTCGTTCGTCAGGAAGTTTAGATAAATATCAACAGTTAATCGTTGTTCCAAAAAGAACGGTCCAATCAGCTGATCTCCAATTACACCGCACCAAACATTCATTGAGAATCGATGTTGAAAGTTTCCTTCAACGATACCGTCGGGATTATGGCGGACCACAAGTGGGAATTTCGACTATTGTTAATTCCATCCCGAATGAATTGTGCTTCATCACTGAACAGTATGCGATTAAGAATTTGGCAATGCATAACCATCCACTGGCAAAATTGAACACGTTTATCGTAATCATCCGGTTGAAGAGTTTGCACACGTTGCAAATGATAGGAATACAAACCCTCATCATGTATGGTTCGCCATACACGCAATGTGGATTCACCAATTCGTCTAGAAATCCTTCGAACACTGGTAGTTGGGCTACGTTGTACTAGGTCCAGTATGCGCTCCTCCACAGCAATGGGCCGTTGTGCTACATGTTTTTGGTTACGTGGAACAATTGTCCCTGTTCCCCTTAATCTCTGGTGTGTGCCACTAAACACTTGCCTGTTTGGTATTCGGCGGTTCGGAAAACGTCTTCGATATTTCTTAACTGCCGCTCTGCTGTTACCATCACAGAATCCATAAATGAAATGGATATCAGCGAATTCAGCGGGTGTGAACTGTTGATTCATTTTGAGTATTCACCTTAGCGCAACACAGTGTCTCGTACCACAGATCAGAACCAACTGAAAGAAAAAACTGAGGATTAGTAGTAGTAACTTCGTTAACCGAACTACGACCAGTGCTGCCATCTATCGAATTACACGCAAGTAGGGATTTGTTGTTTGCACATCTTAAAACGTCCGTAGCTCTGCAACGGTTGGAAATAGCACCAATGTTGTATTACCTTTTTTACTCGATATCACCACCTCAAAGTATGGCAGACTGGTTGTAAAACACCTGTATATAGATGTAAAATACCTCCACCCCCTCCCACAAAAACTGGCTTGTAGCGATCTACAAATTACAAATGAGCTTTACAGATTACAAATTTCGTTTAATTAAGAAGCCAGCGTAGATTGGTGGGCTTTAGAAATGCTGGTAAATTTCAGATTAGGGCCAGGATTTGTTACATATTGTGCTTTTTACTGTTGCTATAACATATAGAGAGAGTAGAGGAAACAAGAACAATATTTCTTTTCATTACATTCCGAAAGAGAAATTTGTGTAGAATATGGTTATCGTAAATAGCAAGCCTAGGTTGTAGATTATCGTATGTTCATCGTAGTATGATAGCTTATGAATGAGATGAAACTTGGTAATATATTAGACTATGAGTCAAACTTGGAACCCTTGAATCGAAGTAGTAGGCACTGTATATTGTATAACCATTAGGGTACGAAAGGATAAAAGTTAATGTAACTTGGCGAATATTTCATCAACCTAGGGAGACTGGCGCTTTGCTGTCACGGACAAGTTAGTTTATTAATGAACAGTATTTAATTGAAATCCATCTGACGAACACGAGGGTACCATACTTTGATGGAGATAAACGCGTGAGAACCGCGCAGCGCTAATATATTTTCTTTGGGTGATGAAATCGGAGCTTGGCTGCGTTAACTTTTATCTGTCGAAGCCGAGTGGTAAGCGCCTGCGACTATGAGTTAGAAATCTTGGGTTCGAATCCTAGTGGGGGGATATTTTACATATACAAAAGGTGCGCGTAACCTTGGTTAACCTTGGTTTTGCTTCCGCCCAAAATGTTCATTCTGTCACTCCACCTTAGACCTAGAGTTTAACGTGGAATCCGAACCACGCTCCACCAGCAGCAGCCCAGCGTCTTAACTATTAGGCTACCCAGGGTATCCATTTTATTGTGTGAAAGGATGAACAGCTGGGTTTTGCTGCGCGCCGCCTGCCGTCACCGGGTCTCGATCCCTGGGCCAATGGATTCGTAGTCAGCGACGCTAACCACTACACCACCGAGGAGCATTACAGATTACTCACGCGTTTATATATACACCTCGTAACCTTGCAGATGTTCTGTGCGTCGGTCTCTCCTCACACGCACGTCAACTGGTGGCCCCTCCTCCAACCTGTCTTGATGCAGGATAGAGCTCTCCACCTCAAAGGCACACCCGGCTCATCCGGAATAGTCTTGAGCCAGAAGTCTGATCTTCTTTAACCCTTCAAATACGGGAAGCGTAAATAAACGATCACGAAAATTGATTGTTTCTTTAAAGTTTCAGAAATGTTTTCCCGCTTTTTTTGTCCAAATCACGTCGGTTTTAATTGTTACTATGTTTACTGATGGGTACATTTGTCACGAATGTGTGACTTCCTGCCCAAAATGTGAGGTTTCGTGCCCACGTATGACCTTTTTTTTTCATATAATAACAAGAATGCTAAAATGATGAAAATAAAAAAACTATAATAAAATAATGAGAAAGTGAGAAAGTAAAAAAAAAAAACTGAACATGACTCGCAAATAAGAGAGAGAGAGAGAGAGAGAGTTACAAGGAGTTACAAGGAAAAGAAGTACCTCAAAAGGCCTTGAGGCCCATACCAAGGAGGTACCAATGGCAACGGGTGCCACGGAAAATTTTCTACACACTCAAATAGTGTGCAAGATTTGGTCTAACCTTTTCTTGAAATGATCCACAGAGGAACTGTTCACAACTTCTGAAGGTAACCTGTTCCACGTGGCACAGATCTTATACGTAAAGTAATTCCCACACACACTAGTCCTAAACCGCTTCAAATCCAACTTCCAACCATTATTGCGAGTTGGGTTACCATTTAAAATAAACATGCTTCTAAAAACGACATCGTTGAACCCGCGTAAGAGCTTGAAAACTTCGATCAGTTGACCGCGCAGCCTCCGAGTTTCCAGCGAAAACAAGTTCAGGGCGCGTAACCGTCGATTGTAGTCCATATGTCTAACGGAAGGGATTAACTTTGTGGCCCTCGCCTGCACTCGCTCCAGCCTCTCAATATCTTTCCTGAGGGTGGGCGACCAGAACTGCACTGTATACTCCAGGTGCGGCCGAACCAAGGAATTGTACAGAGAGAGCACAATCTCCTTGTTCCGAAACTGAAATTGCCTCCTGATATAACCCAACAGCTTCTGAGCTTTCTTTTCCACCTCTAAGCACTGTTTCGTAAACTTAAGGTCGCTGCTAATTAGCACACCCAAGTCCTTTTCCAAATCAGTCGCCTCGATATTACTCCCCAACATCGAGTAGTCCGACTTGGGATTGGCATAGCCAATGTGCATCACTTTGCATTTACCCAAGTTAAATGGCATTTGCCATTTTTCGGACCACTCTCCTATCCTACCTAGGTCTGCACGCAGTTCCTCGATCGCTTCGGGCGTCCCAACAATGGCCCCAAGCTTGGTGTCATCAGCGAATTTGGCGATCCGACTGACGATGCCACCGTCGATATCATTTATGTAAATGATAAACAACAGTGGCCCCAAAACGGAACCCTGAGGAACCCCACTAGTGACCGAGGCCCAACCCGAACTGGCCCCTTTAATTACAACCCTCTGCCGCCTATTCTTCAGCCAGTTTTCAATCCACCTACCTACTTCCCCACCGACACCCAGCGCGCGCACTTTCGCTATTAGCCGGCGGTGAGGTACCTTATCAAAGGCTTTCTGAAAGTCGAGATAAAGTATATCAATCGCCCTACTCTTATCATACTCACTCAACATGACGTGGAAAAACTCGAGCAAGTTGGTGAGACACGACCTATGCCGTCTAAACCCATGTTGGGAGTCCCCAAGCAGCTTGTAGGAATCCAAATCGTCAACGATCCTATCCGCTATTATCCCCTCTAATAATTTACCTACAACTGAAGTGAGACTAATGGGACGATAGTTCCCTGGACTTTCGTGATCCCCTTTCTTAAAGATAGGGGTCACGTTGGCTTCCCTCCAGTCACCAGGCACCTGGCCCGTCTCCAACGATTTGTTGAAGACTGTAGCCAGGTGGGGAGCCACCTGGTCGCGCACCTCCCGCAACACTCTGGGGAGAAACTGGTCTGGCCCAGGAGCCTTAAACGCGCTCAGTTTGTCTATTCTATCGGCAACGACTGTCGCGGTACATCGAGCACTATCCAGGCCAGCACCTTCGTGCCTCACGCCTGGCTCGGGGATGATGCGGGTGTCCTCCCTGGTGAACACCCGTAGTTCTTCGTTACGTTTCGCTAGCCTAACCTTCGCCTTCACTTCCCTACACAGGCGGACATACGCTTCAGTGTTCTCATGGGAACGATTGGCCTTCGCCCTCCTATACGCTACTTTCCTATTTCGGATAGTCGAAGCGATGTCACGATTACCACCTCGGCTGCGTTGAAGCAGGGATGACCGGTTTTGAGGGTATGGCAGCAGACTGCAGCAACATAAACTCGTCCCGGAATGCACTCCACACTCCCTCAACATCGCCGCCGACCTCGAACCCCATCTCGCCTACGCTATCCCTGAGGCTAACAAAGTCCGCCCGCCGGAGATCGAGCTTACTGCCTCTCGAGTTACTACGCTTCACCCGAGGGATGCACACACGGAACCTAATCAGACCGTGATCACGCCCGCCCAACGATTCGTCAACGGTGAGGCCAGTGACGAGGTTGTCTTCGGTCGTGAATACTAAGTCTAGAACGCTTTCGCCTCGTGTAGGCTCATTGACCCACTGAGTGAGGAAGTTCTCATCAGCAAAGTCAACTAGCCTCCTCCCTTCAGCATCGGCAGTCCTGTCTTCCCACTTTATGCCGCGACAGTTGAAGTCTCCTAAAACTACACACACCCTATCCCCTAGCAGGCTACCGAGTTCGGTGTACAGGGCTGTATCCTCCTCGAGGAGGAGATGCGGAGGTCTGTACACCAAGATTAACCTGTAGCTCGTCCCTCCCACATTCAGATCGACGCCAAGCAGCTCCCGTTCCGACCGGAACTGGCAGTCAACCGGACTCAACGTGTCTCTGACGTATATTAGTACCCCACCCCCCTCCCCACGGGTGCGGTCTTTGCGAAACATTCTATACCCGGGAATTTCGAACTCCCCAACGTAGTCCCTACGATCAGTATGAATCCAGTACTCGGTAATAGCAACGATATCCTGGTATTCTGATGCTAAGAGCGCCTGTAGCTCGCAAAACTTGTTCCTAATCGACCTAGCATTAAAAAGCATTGCACGGAGGGAGCCTCCCCTATTCTGACCGCCCCCTAGCACGACCCGTTTCCCAAACAGCCAGGGCGGTCGGGAGTTGAAGAGCCCCTCACTAACGAGGGGGCAACTTCCGCAGGAGCCTGAGCCCCCTCCAACGTGGAAGGAGGGTCACCCACCTGTACCTGGACGCACCCTTCAGTTGAAGGTACGTCCGCCACCGGCTCATCATCATCCCTCCACGGTGGGGGCCCATCATCTCTCCCCGGACTCGACCTCACCATTCTGTATACGTGCCGGTCGAGCAGCGCGCCTAGCACACCTTTACCCTTGTTATTGAGGTGGACACCATCCCTCTGGTAAAGGTCCCACCTTCCCGAAAATGCGTCGAAGGGGTCAATAAACCTCACGCCCAGCGGGACGCACAAGTCTTGCACCCTCTCGTTGATGCCAATGACCTTACTGAGGGCGTGGTCACTGGCATTCATTCGTGGTAAAATACCCATTAACATTCCCCTGTCTGTCTTAAGTTTTCACAACTTCTGAAGGTAACCTGTTCCGTGTGTCACAGATCTTATACGTAAAGTAATTCCCACACACACTAGTCCTAAACCGTTTCAAATCCAACTTCCAACCATTGTTGCGAGTTGGGTTATCATTTAAACTAAACATACTTCTAAAATCGACATCGTTGAACCCGCGTAAGAGCTTGAAAACCTCGATCAGTTGACCGCGCAGCCTCCGAGTTTCCAGCGAAAACAAGTTCAGGGCGCGTAACCGTCGATTGTAGCCCATATGCCTAACGGAAGGGATTAACTTTGTGGCCCTCGCCTGCACTCGCTCCAGCCTCTCAATATCTTTCCTGAGGGTGGGCGACCAGAACTGCACAGCATACTCCAGGTGCGGCCGAACCAGGGAATTGTACAGAGAGAGCACAATCTCCTTGTTCCGAAACTGAAATTGCCTCCTGATATAACCCAATAGTTCTGGGCTTTCTTTTCCACCTCTACGCACTGTTTCGTAAACTTAAGGTCGCTGCTAATTAGCACACCCAAGTCCTTTTCTAAATCAGTCACCTCGATATTACTCCCCAACATCGAGTAGTCCGACTTGGGATTGGCGTAGCCAATGTGCATCACTTTGCATTTACCCAAGTTAAACGGCATTTGCCATTTTTCGGACCACTCTCCTATCCTACCTAGGTCCGCACGCAGTTCCTCGATCGCTTCGGGCGTCCCAACATTGGCCCCAAGCTTGGTGTCATCAGCGAATTTGGCGATCCGACTGACGATGCCACCGTCGATATCATTTATGTAAATGATAAACAACAGTGGCCCCAAAACGGAACCCTGAGGAACCCCACTAGTGACCGAGGCCCAACCCGAACTAGCCCCTTTAATTACAACCCTCTGCCGCCTATTCTTCAGCCAGTTTTCAATCCACCTACCTATTTCCCCACCGATACCCAGCGCGCGCACTTTCGCCATTAGCCGGCGGTGAGGTACCTTATCAAAGGCTTTCTGAAAGTCGAGATAAAGTATATCAATCGCCCTACTCTTATCATACTCACTCAACATGACGTGGAAAAACTCGAGCAAGTTGGTGAGACACGACCTATGCCGTCTAAACCCATGTTGGGAGTCCCCAAGCAGCTTGTAGGAATCCAAATGGTCAACGATCCTATCCGCTATTATCCCCTCTAATAATTTACCTACAACTGAAGTGAGACTAATGGGACGATAGTTCCCTGGACTTTCGTGATCCCCTTTCTTAAAGATAGGGGTCACGTTGGCTTCCCTCCAGTCACCAGGCACCTGGCCCGTCTCCAACGATTTGTTGAAGACTGTAGCCAGGTGGGGAGCCACCTGGTCGCGCACCTCCCGCAACACTCTGGGGAGAAACTGGTCTGGCCCAGGAGCCTTAAACGCGCTCAGTTTGTCTATTCTATCGGCAACGACTGTCGCGGTACATCGAACACTATCCAGGCCAGCACCTTCGTGCCTCACGCCTGGCTCGGGGATGATGCGGGTGTCCTCCCTGGTGAACACTCCCGCAAAGTACTCATTAAGCACATTAGCGATGTCCGCGTCGGAGGTCCGCAGAACGCCGCTTCGGTCCTTTAACGGACCTATCATGCTTCTAATGGGCTTTCTACTATTAACATAACTGAAGAACTCCTTAGGGTTCCCCTTGCAGAGGCTTGCCACCCGTAGTTCTTCGTTACGTTTCGCTAGCCTAACCTTCGCCTTCACTTCCCTACACAGGCGGACATACGCTTCAGTGTTCTCATGGGAACGATTGGCCTTCGCCCTCCTATACGCTACTTTCCTATTTCGGATAGCCGAAGCGATGTCACGATTGAACCACTTAGGCTGCGTTGAAGCAGGGGTGACCGGTTTTGAGGGTATGGCAGCAGACTGCAGCACCATAAACTCGTCCCGGAATGCACTCCACACTCCCTCAACATCGCCGCCGACCTCTAACCCCATCTCACCTACGCTATCCCTGAGGCTAACAAAGTCCGCCCGCCGGAGATCGAGCTTACTGCCTCTCGAGTTACTACGCTTCACCCGAGGGACGCACACACGGAACCTAATCAGACCGTGATCACTCCCGCCCAACGATTCGTCAACGGTGAGGCCAGTGACGAGGTTGTCTTCGGTCGTGAATACTAAGTCTAGAACGCTTTCGCCTCGTGTAGGCTCATTGACCCACTGAGTGAGGAAGTTCTCATCAGCAAAGTCAACTAGCCTCCTCCCTTCAGCATCAGCAGTCCTGTCTTCCCACTTTATGCCGCGACAGTTGAAGTCTCCTAAAACTACACACACCCTATCCCCTAGCAGGCTACTGAGTTCGGTGTACAGGGCTGTATCCTCCTCGAGGAGGAGATGCGGAGGTCTGTACACCAAGATTAACCTATAGTTCGTCCCTCCCACGTTCAGATCGACGCCAAGCAGCTCCCGTTCCGACCGGAACTGGCAGTCAACCGGACTCAACGTGTCCTGACGTATATTAGTACCCCCCCCCTCCCCACGGGTGCGGTCTTTGCGAAACATTCTATACCCGGGAATTTCGAACTCCCCAACGTAGTCCCTACGATCAGTATGAATCCAGGACTCGGTGATAGCAACGATATCCTGGTATTCTGATGCTAAGAGCGCCCGTAGCTCGCAAAAGTTCCCTAATCGACCTAGCATTAAAAAGCATTGCACGGAGGGAGCCTTCCCTATTCTGACCGCCCCCTAGCACGACCCGTTTCCCGAACAGCCAGGGCTGTCGGGAGTTGAAGAGCCCCTCACTAACGAGGGGGCAACTTCCGCAGGAGCCTGAGCCCCCTCCAACGTGGAAGGAGGGTCACCCACCTGTACCTGGACGCACCCTTCAGTTGAAGGTACGTCCGCCACCGGCTCATCATCATCTCTCCCCGGTGGGGGCCCATCATCTCTCCCCGGACTCGACCTCACCATTCTGTATAGGTGCCGGTCGAGCAGCGCGCCTAGCACACCTTTACCCTTGTTATTGAGGTGGACACCATCCCTCTGGTAAAGGTCCCACCTACCCGAAAATGCGTCGAAGGGTCAATAAACCTCACGCCCAGCGGGACGCACAAGTCTTGCACCCTCTCGTTGATGCCAATGACCTTACTGAGCGCGTGGTCACTGGCATTCATTCGCGGTAAAATACCCATCAACATTCCCCTGTCTGTCTTCAGTTTTAGATCATCCGCAAGAGACATGATCTCGGTGATGATCCCTTCTGTAAGACCTACCCTACCGCCTTTGAGGAACAGGTCGTTGCCACCAGCGTGGACAACGATCGCAGTCCTCCGACTAGCCACGCGCACCTTCTCTACCTCCTTCCTTAAGTGCGCCGTTCCCCGCCCAGGTAAGCACCTTACCTTCCTCCCATCCCGGTTTGCAGAAGCAAAGTACTTCTCCTGGCCCCTGATCTGCGAGTCCCCAATCAAAACGGTGTCTTCCTCCTTCGAGCACAGGAGACTAAAGCGGTTGAGGTCCTGACAGGGGCAACTGGGGTCTCAGGCTTCGGCTTCGCAGCCTTCTTGCCCGAGACCTTTCGAAACCCGTCGCCACCCATACACGCAGTTACACCACCCGACCCACCCCGACCGGTAGCTACATCCTTCGGTTTCTTTGGGCCATCAGTAGGCCCCTTCCCACCCTTTTTCTTTATCGGCCCCTTCCCACCCTTCTCTATCGCCCCTTCTTTACGCCCTCCACCTTGCGCCGCGGTTCCGTGCATTCCACGTGGGTCGCTGGCGATTCCTGACACTGATTTTGTACCCTTTTCTCCGCGGTCCCGAGCTCTGTCCAGTCCATCGCTGGACCGCCTTTCCATGGCAGCTATCCTATCAATGAGCTCCGGGTGGAGGGCGCAGCCGTCAGTGACCGCCGCACCTCCAACAGCCGGTCTGGACGACTCGAGCCGCCGGACCCTCTCCTCTAGCTTCTCGTAAAACCACATGAATTCGCAAAAGCGGCACATGCTGGAGTGGTTGATCTTCTCGAAGCAGCTCTCTCACCTAAGAGCAGTACAGCCAAGCACCATCAATTGGTCACCAAAGAACGGTCGCAGGGGGTTGGTCAGGCCATTACACGTTAGGAATGGGCTTAACGGGGCACTAGCCACACTCCATTCATCGCGCCCCTACGCCTGGGACCCCTCCATCCCAGTCTCTCACAACCTACGAGCGTTAAATGGTGTTATTTATAGAGGTTCCAAAGCCTCTCTTCCCACGCATGAGGTAGCAGTAGGGTCCTAATAGTAAAAGAAGAGAAAAAGACTTGATACTAAAAGAAAAGTTTTTTTTTTTTTGCAGTCAGAGAACATCTTTAACCCCCGCCCGCGCGCCTCACGCCCATACTAATGCTTCGATTGAATTAATATTCGAGATTATGAAAATAGAAGAGTTTAGCTACATTTTGAGCCCAAAATCACTTAATTTGGTGACGGTCGATTTTTTGGTGAAAACCCCCATACCGGGGGACTGACCTGGTTTATGACCCCCGTAGCTGAAGGGTTAAAAGAAAAGACGTCAACTTTGACATCTTCTAGAATTAAATAGTCTTGGCTCTCTGACAACATAACTATTTTCTTCAGGGTTGAGGATGTCCCTTGTCTGGCCTTCAGTTCTGGAACAATACACATTCTACTTTTCTTATTTTCCAGCGTTGTTTTGGTGGTTAAGGGTGTTCAGTTTGTGGTTAGGTATTAGTTTTTTTAGTATTTTTCATACGTATATTATAGTGCAACTCTCTTCTTCTTTACAGCGAATATAGACTTAATGTACGTAGTATTTTCCGGTAGTTGAGTTCTTTGCAGCCATCAATCTTGGTTGTGAAATTTCTTTGTATTTTTTATTTTTTTTTATTTGGAGATGTAAAGACTGAGCAGTATTCCAGTTTGGTACGATCGGTGTTTTCAGTAAGGGAATCATTACTACTTTGTGTCCCTTCTTTTAAAGGTTCTCAGTATCTGTCCCGTAATTCTTTTTACCTTGTTTATCGCTATCTGATTTTGTGTCTCAAATTTCGCATTGTTGGTCATTATAACTCCTAAATCTTTTGCTTCCATGTTTCTTTTGATTTTCTGCCTGTTTGGTTCAGCTCCTCATTTTTTTCATATCTTACGAGACGAAAAATTTTGGTGTTAAATTTCATATTGTTTTCTTCTGACCAGCTGTATATTCTGTTGGTGTCCGCCTGTAAGGATTTCGCATCATCTGCATTTCTAATTTTTCTACCGATTTTTGCATCGTCAGCAAAGGATGTTACTCACTGTTGTTGGTTACTTCGTTGTTTATACGTGTTAGCATGATAATACTCTGGTCAACGAGGATTTTCTTTCCTCAACGAGGTTATGTGATTACAGAAATGACTGAAATTTCTATATTACGCAGCACCGTTTGCGAGAAATATTCTATTCATTTATTTCATTATTATCAGCCGAGTATTTGTAACTTTTTTTTAATAGCTGCTCCACCGTAATATTGCATACTGCAAAAGAAAATATCATTAGACTTACTATTTTCCAGTTTTTGAGGTGCTTAAAAGTTAAAATTCATTGGGCACTAAAATCGCCTGGTAGGATGATGCAGTAGGGTGTGTCAATTTTAGGGAGCAAAGTAAAATCTTTAGATTTTCAAAGACTATTAGTGACCAGCTGATGCATTTTTATGTGCTAAATCGAAATATGGTTTTAAAATCCAGATTTGACCACTCCTAGCTACTTATATTTGAAGTTGAAGTTTATGAAAAATCAACAATTTTTGTAAGTATTTTTTTCATTGTATATAACTACATTTTACATACATTACATACAATTAAAGACATTTTGATTGTATTTCAATATTAAAACTTAGAAATATAGATAGGTTTCTTGAACTTTGCCAAGGATGCCATATATAACTACATTTTACATACATACAATTAAAGACATTTAGATTATATTTCAGTATTAAAACTTAGAAATATAGATAGGTTTCTTGAACTTTGCCAAGGATGCCATGTCTGCCTTGCTCTTGTTCCTGGACATGAGCTCCCTACTGGCCACCTGGCCACTGATGTACGCCTCCCTCCTCTCTTGTGAGTAAACATGTGCTGCTTCAGTTGTCATCCTTACACACCTCTCTACTGACTGTGTGTGTGAGGGCCATGCAGGAATTTCCATTGGTCTATCCAGAAACTCCTTGATTGCAGCAGTGGTGAGGGAGCAGGTCAGAGGAGGCTCAGTCACACCAGAGTTCCAGTCAATAAGCTCCGAGAGTTTGGTGGCAACTGGGTGGGTTGTTGATGTCAGGAGACTTCCTGGGTCTGACACTGCAGTCTCCTACCTGTGTCTCCTCATCTCCTTCACCTCTGATTTCCAGTATCCTCTTCACTGCCTCCCTCCTCTCCTCCTCCACCTCACTGCACAGCATGGCCTGGAGCACAGCCTCAGAGTGTGTATACCAGGCTGATCTCTTCACTGTAGGCATCACTATTCCTATCACCTCCTTCTTCTGACTTCTGAGCAGCTCCAGCTGGTACAGTACATGCCTGGGACCCTCCACCTAGCTGTGATTTAACTTGATGTTGAACCAGTTTAGCATGTAGACTCCCACTATGAATTCCACAATTATCCTCAGATTCTTCAGGTTCCTACCCTTCAGCCCATGTTTGGAAATCCACAATCTGCAGAACCTTAGAGCCGTGGTGACCCACCTACTGTGACAGACTGGCCCAATCTCCAGGAGAGCTAGACTCTGAGGTACTTCTCCCGATCTGATGGCAGTGATGATTCTGTAGCCATATGATTGGTCTGTGCTGAAGTCCTTGACTACCTCCTGACTGAGATGGGGTAGAGGAGGACCAACAGTGATCCTCGTGAAGTTTGGGTTGATCTCCAGCTCAGTGGCAGTGTCTAACATCTTCCCTAGGTGCCCAGACCACTTGTTGTTGCTCAATGTCTTGCCATCCAATGCAGTCACCAGGTGCCTGAGACTCAGCTCCCCAGTGTGCAAGTCACAGACAATCCACACCAACTTCCTGCTAAGCTTGGCCTCCACATAATGCATTACTCCTCCCTCCCAGCCAGTATTCACATTAGTACTGTCACCTCCTATGGCCAAAAGGGTCTGGTCTGCTCCTCTCTCTCTTAGCCAGTTCACCAGATGATCAGCAATGACCTCAGCATGACTTCTCTCCTCTGCAGCTTCCTCTGGTACAAAATGAAACAAGTATTTCCCACTTGGTTCATTGCACACTGTGTAGTGTTCTTCCTTAATGGGGCCAGGAAACTGCCTGTCACTGCCCTCAGCTTCCATCATCATTGGTGTCATCTCTTTTCTCATCAAAGAAGATACAGGTGATGCTATTTTCCCTAATCTCTTCATCAAACTTCTTGACCAGCTCCTTAGTCAGTCTCTCCTGAGTCCTCCTCACCTTGTTGTAGTCAATCACCAGTGCTGTGTCAAACTCTGTGATACGACCAGCATCAATCCAGGCAGCAGTGGCAATCTTTGCACTCTCTCAGCCCAGTGTGATGTCTCAAGCTAGCCAGAGCTATGTTGTTGTTGTTGTTGTTGTTTAGCCGATCAGCCACCCTGATCGAGCAAGCCGGCGCCACGCAGGTAACCGATCGTCCTCTCCAGAGTGGACCAGAGGTTCAGTGCACTAGTGATGTTGTTTTGTGTTCGTTGTTGTGCTAGAGCGGTACAGTCTGTCATAATGTGTTCAATTGTTTGTGGTGTGTCCTGGCACAGGTGGCAGGTGTCGTCTGTGGAGTTGTCTAGTCTGTGTTTATATGTCCGTAAGTTGGGGTGATGTCCACATCGGAATCGTGCTAAGTTAACTCGATCCGATCTGCTCAGGCTGATCTCTGACCTGTTAATGGGTGGCGGCTTTGCACCTAGGACCGCATTCGGACTGAGTCGTGTCAGCGCTTTGTGGGTTAGGTGTGTGTGTATGTGTTTTCTGTACTGTGTGATGTCTGTGGGGCGTGGTATGGAATGGAGTATTTGGTTATAATGTCTCTCTGGTGTTACCTTAATGGTGCGAGGTGTCGGTGCAGAGCTATGTTGGTGATATCTTCAGTGTTGCATTTCTTCTTCTTAGCCACAGGCAAGGAAGAAGTTGTCGCAGCCTCTGGTATGAAGTCTTCGTCCTCCTCTCTCCTCCCTGCCTCCAGTATATCTCCAGTCTCCTCCAACTCCATCTCCAGCAGTGACTCCTCCCTCAACTCCTCTTCTTTCTTGGCTGACTCCTCTGCCTTCCTCCTCCTCTTCTCCTCGGCCTTCCTTCTCTGCTCCTGTCTCTGCAGCACTGCTTCCTGTCTCCTGGTCTCAGGGTGATCAGCTAGACCCATCTGGTGTGCCCCCACACTGCCCACCTTTTCTCTCTGACCTTTGATAAGGCCAAGTTCCTGCACTGGTATCTTCTGCTCGCTCCTGCAGCTGCAGTCAATGTGAACTTCACTGTTGCAGACATGGTTGCACCAAGCTCACTGCAGCTCCTGATCACACAGTGACAGGTCAGGATGTCCACCAATTTGTCCAGTTTCATCATGAACCTATCTTTGACCTCTAGCTTCACATTGCCAATGGACACCTTCACTGCCTCATCCCACAGTGCCTTCACTTTAGCCCTGATCCTGACCTCACTGCTGATTACGGGTCCTGTGAATAGAGCGTTGGCCTTTCTCCACTGAGCCAGTAGGCATGGAACAATGCCGTTGTTAATCAGGTCATTAACTGGGTAATTCCTCCTGTCTTCCTCACTCATCTCTCTCCTCAACAAACCATACCTCAGCAGATCTCTGGCTGTGGGCAGCTCAGCAGGGGGAAGTTCCCTCCCAGTCCCCACCAAATGACTTAGGTGACAACTTGATTTGCTTCGGGTTCTGATTTCTTTCTGACTCATCCTGTGGGCCTGTGAACAAAAGAAATGTCATTGAAATTTGGATAGGCCTACTGATTATGATTACATAAAATTAAGTTAATTGAAATTCTTAATATCTTCCTATAAGCTCAGATAAAAGGTTGTGTTGTTATAGGTACAAGACTTAATTATTCAAAGTAATGACAATTTCATATATCTATCATATCAAAATAAATATACAGAAAGTTTGGGTCACACATAACATTTCGAATAATTTGAATTACACAATATTTACATTACGAAGTAATCAAAATTGTCAAAAAGGAGGGAAAACACCTCGACCATTTTACCCCGGAGAGTGGCAAAGGCATTGACATTGCTCATGGCATTTATAAGATCATTAAAGGGACAGAACTTGAGGCCAAATTAAACTTAGTTAAAGCAGATGGGACAAATACTAACACAGGACATATGCATGGGTCAATCAGATATTTGGAAATGTTTTTAGGGTAACCTCTTCAGTGGGATATTTGTCTTCTGCATCTAAATGAATTGCCACTTAGACACATCTTCATAACTTTAGATGGGACAACAAAAAGTCCAGACAAATTTTCTGGCCCTATTGGTTCTCAGCTCAATGGGGATGTGTCAGAATGGAATGTTGTGGACTTCAAATCTATACCTTATCCTGCATTTGTGCTTCTACCAAATGAGGTGGTCAATAATTTATCAACAGACCAATACTATGGATACTGCATCTGCTGGGCAATTATTACTGGTGAAGTGGATGAAGACCTTGCACTCTTAGAAGTTGGCCTGCTAAATCACTCTCGATGGCTCACCTTAGCCTGTAGAATTCTTCGCTTTTATGTTTCACAAAAAAGACCCAGTAAGAACCTCAAAATCATAGTAGAATTCATCATCAAAGTATACTTTCACAGTTGGTTCAATATCAAGGCTAATAAGAGGCTAAGTGATGGGTCAAGAAACCTATTCAATATGATCCAAAGAGTAAATAAATTCCCTGACAGGAAAATTAAAGAAATTTGTTATGACGTATTAAACAATAACAGCTATTTTGCTCATGGTGAAAATATTTTAGTTGGAATGCTGGCTGATGAAGATGAAGAGGTGAGGAGGTGTGCTGTCAATAAAGTTCTGTGTCTGAGGGGAGTTATAGAGGATTTTGATGATGAATCTGATAGTAGCAATGATTTTGCAGGTGGAATAATTGAAAGTGATGATGAGAATGAAGAGGATCATGAAGGTGGTACTGATGAATATCCTGCTATAGATGAGAATGTTAGGGTCTTTAGAAAGCCAATCATCAATTTCAAAGCTTCTGCATACCACAAGCTGTCTGCTATGTCCCAATGGGAAACTGTTCCACCTGTATTAAAAGAATTCAGTAATGATGAACTGCGTGATATCATTAATACCGCATTGAAACTGGATCACGAGTGCCACAGAATGTTGAAAGGCACATCAAGCTTGTCACTGAAACATCCTTGGCTGTTGTAGGTCATGAGCGTAGAGATGGTCTTATTAGAAACAAAATTAGATCACGTAAATTAATGAAAGATTTTGTGTCTAAAAAATATTTTAAGTTCTAGATTATTATTTATCATGCTAAAATATGACAAAATGACAATTTGTTAATTGTATAATCTTAATGTTTGGCGTTTTGGAATGTCAAAAAGCATTTTCAATGAATTTAAAATGGCTGATTTTGATTGATTTTGATTGCTGATTGAAAACCACTAATACATGTCAATTTGCAGCTTGAGAATGTTTTATTGTTTTGACATTCAGTTGAAAGGGGGTCTATGGGCCCCAAACATTAGTTTTTCTAAAATAACTCAAAAACTAAAGGTTTTATGAAAAAATACCACTCTTACTAATTTGTTCTAAATCAAATTCTGCATCTTTTGGTATGCATCTGACAGAGCTGGGCACTTGCGGTTTTTTGCCCGTTGTTTTGCGGTACTGCGGTACTGCGGTACTACCGTGTTGGTCGGTACCGCGGAAAGTACCGCGGGAAATTTGAATGCGGTAGCGGTACTGCTGTACTTTCAGCGATCCTTTGCGGTACTGCGTTATGCGGTACCGGTTTGGTAGTGCGGTAGTAGTACCGCAGTACCGCAAAACAACGGGCAAAAAAACGCAAGTGCCCAGCTCTGGACCGTCACTGCAAACCATCTCTCTAGCATGTTCAGAAGAAGAGATATTGCCATTTTCCTGATTTTGCTAGTGCGGCATTAGATGTTTTTACAAAAACGGGGGTGGCCGGACAAACGTTGGTGGCCACCAATTATTTTTTTCAGGAATCTTATTTTTATATCTAAAGCCAACTGTTAATGACTCTGATTAATTCGATCTTGAGTTTCAGCCCGGCCTAATATACAATGCTACAGACATATTTAGGTTATATTTCAAACCTTTATGGTCGAATATAAGTAGGTAAATGGCTTTTTTAAACAACACTAAAGATATTTCTAAGTTTGCTAGATAATATGACATCATTTCAGCATTAGTAGTTTTTGAATTGTTGACTTTACTAAAATTGACACACCCTAATGATGCAGTAGTGACCACTGCATTGCGTTGTCTGAATAAACACTGTCGTCAGTCGTTTGCTGGTTGTGATTCAACGCTATTGTGCATCAAAAGCTCTAACCCATTATGTCTCGCAAATGTGTTAACAACCCTGATACTTTCTGTTACGTATGCGGCGAGTTCACTCTCAAATCTCAAAAGAAGAATATTACTACTCTCATTATAAAAGCATACAAACACTATTTCGAATGTAAAAGAGGGGACCAAGACAAAAGCTGGGTTCCTCACGTTTGTTGTACATCTTGCGCAGTAAATCTCAGAACATGGCTAAAAGGTACTCGCCGATCCATGCCATTTGCTGTCCTCAGTTTGAAGAGAGCAGAGATCACGTCACAGACCATTACTTCTGTTTGACGAACGTTTCCGGATTTTCCTATAAAAGCAAAAAATCGATTGAATATCCAAATCTTCCATCGGCAATAAGACTGGTGCCACACGGTGAAAGTCTTCCTATATCAGAGCGGCCAGAGAAGTGGACCTTAGAAGATGAAACTATCGTAGACAAACCTATGGAATTGGAACAAAACATGGACCCAGATTTTCAACCACTTGAGTCGAAAGAGCATCACTTAATTACACAAGGTGAGTTAAGTGACCTCATCGGGGACTTAAGCTTACCTAAGAGTCAAGCAAAGCTACTAGATTCTTGGCTGCAAGGGTGGAATCTGTTGGCAAAAAATACTAACATTTATGTGTTCCGCAACGAGTTGACCAATTTTTTTTTTCTTTGAGCGGAAATCTGTATTACTGTAACGATGTAAACAGATCGATGATGACACTTGGTCATGAACATAAATCAGAAGAATAGCGACTGTTCATTGACTGTCTGAAGGCTGTACTGTTACATAATGGAAACGTTTACCCATAAATTCCCGTCGGACATGTTGTTCATACGAAAGAGTCATATGAAAATATGGAGCTTGTTTTCAATTACGTAGAGTACACTAAGTACAACTGACACACCTGTGGCGATTTAAAATTCGTAGCGTTTCTTCTTGGTGTGCAGCTGTAATATATAAAGTACTGCTGCTTTCTTTGTGAGTGGGGTAGTCATTATGTCAAGCTTTAGTTCCTGAGCAAAAGAGCGTTGCACATAAACAGCTGGTTGATCCCATGATGATATACATACCACTTCTTCACATTAAGCTTGGACTAATGAAAAACTTCGTGAAAACGATGAACATGGAAGGTGAAGGATTTCGATACTTAAAATAGAAGTTTCTGCGAATAAGTGAGGCGAACATAAAAGGTGGTGTTTTTGTTGATCCACAGATTAGAGAAGTTATAAATGACAGCCGTTTTAATGAAGTCCTAGACGGAACGGAAAGGGTTGCATGGAAAACCTTTAAAGCAGTCTCAAGAACGTTTCAGGTAAGAACAAGGCACCGAACTGCGTGCGGTTGGTTGAGGAGATACTTGAAGCGTTTAGGTCAATAGGATGCAATATGTCTTTCAAGGTACATTTCCTGCTCTCATATTTGGGTTTTTTTCTGACCAACCTTGGTGACGTTAGTAACGAACATGGGGAAAAATTTCACCAGGACATTTCCACAATGGAAAAACGGTACCACGGCAGGTGGTTGAGGAGATACTTGAAGCGTTTAGGTCAATAGGATGCAATATGTCTTTCAAGGTACATTTCCTGCTCTCATATTTGGGTTTTTTTCTGACCAACCTTGGTGACGTTAGTAACGAACATGGGGAAAAATTTCACCAGGACATTTCCACAATGGAAAAACGGTACCACGGCAGGTGGGACCCAACGATGCTGGCTGATTACTGCTGGACATTAATCAGGGTAGCCCCAAATGTCGCCTATAAATGCAAGTCGTCGACAGAGATTTTAGGTATGGTTAATATAATGTTCGAGCACGTCCTATACAACAGAACATACGCAGTTTATACTTTTGGATAAAATTTAATTCACAGTTTTCTCAAGAACAGTGCGTGATACAAAAATTCCAAGGTCATATTCGTAATCAGCGTTGAAAATTTTATCAAGAACACAGGACCTGGTCGAAGAAACAAAAGAAGGTAAAATTTGTTGACCAATGTAAAGAATAGGGGTGGGGCTAATACTGTTTCTTTTGGTACTGAGCTACGTACAATGTACCTCCGATTCTGATGAGAATATTCCTTGAATTTTAACAACTTGCTGTCGTTCTTTTAGGAAGTTATAGATCTATTTTTTCACTGTCCGTTATTCAAATGAACAGACGACGACAACGACGACATCATCAGCCCATATATATATATATATTATAATAATAATAATAATAATACAAGGTGTCAATAAATGTTTCCCCTGAAAACAGTATGCTCTCATGTTTTAATGACGAATCTTACATCCGTTTTCTTTTTACAGGTGATCTCGTACACGCATAGAGTTTCTATGCTGGTGTGTTTCGTCTACCGCATTCGCCGCTAGGAGCGCTGTAGTAGCTATTCAGTTAAGATGGCGTCTGTGACAGAGAAGGCACAATGTGTTGTGTGGCTTGCAGAAACAAAATCTCCTGTCAGTGTTCAGCGAAGGTTCAGAACAAAGTATGGAAAGAATCCACCTGATGTGAAGTTAATTAAGTCGTGGATGAAAAAATTCTTGGAAACTGGAAACGTGGAAAAGGGAAAGAGCAGTGGTAGACCATCAGTTTCCGATGGGACGACGGAAAACATTCAAACTGCTTTCACACGGTCACCAAGGGAATCGGTGAGACAAACTTCATGCCAACTAAAGATACCGAAGTCTACGGTGCACAGGGTGTTACACAAACGTTTGAAGTTACACGCCTACAAGGTACAAATTGTTCAAGAACTGAAGCCTGATGACCGTCCAAAACGTGAACAATTCGCTATTGACATTTTGAACAGCATTGACGACGATAATGACTTCTTGTTACGTGTCTGCTTTTCAGACGAGGCTACGTTTCATCTTAGTGGTAGAGTCAACAGACACAATGTACGTATTTGGGGATCGGAAAACCCACGTGCCGTAAGGGAGCATATTCGGGGCAGTCCGAAGATCAATGTCTGGTGTGGACTAATGCATGACCAGATAATTGGTCCTTTCTTCTTCGCTGAGAACAGTTTCCGCAACTGTGTACCTGGATATGCTCACCAATTACGCCATCCCCCAGCTGCAGGACAGGCAGCCAACTGTCATCTTCCAACAAGATGGGGCACCCCCTCATTGGGCGCATGTTGTTCGTGAAACTCTCGACGCAACATTTCCAAATCGATGGATTGGCAGGGACGGGCCAATCACATGGCCCCAAGATCACCAGACATTACCCGACTGGATTTCTTTCTCTGGGGTCATGTTAAAGATTTGATTTATGTAACAGTTGTTCCAGATATCAGGACATTGCGAGAACGCATTACGGATGCAATTGCAACAGTTAACCCACAAATGTTGGAAAATGAGTGGCGTGTGTGTGAATACCGTTTAGTCATTTTACGTGCCACTAGGGGTGCACATGTGGAAGCTTATTAAGTTCATTAACTATGTATCAAAACTTTGTATGTTTATCTACTTATGATTAAAACTGTGTTTGAATACGAGTGTTTATTTAAAAGTTATAGCATGCTTTAATCAGGGTAATCATTTATGGACACCCTGTACATTCTTCGTGAAAATATGACTCGAATTACGTTCTTCCTGATGAACAGTAGAGTAATACATTTTTCTACCTCCAAGTGTGAAATATCGCTCCAAAGCGCACTATTTTGCACGAGGTAAATGCGTAAAGCATAATGATGTTATAAAAAAATGCTAGTCAATGGAAAATCGGTGAAAAAACGAAGGTTTTTTTCCAAAAGACGTTCAAGACCTAATCAATTTGTAATGAAACTGGGACAACTTACGAGTAGACACTATATGACTATATGGCAGACATAAATTCAGCAGCTGTCTCGCTGTTGAACTGCAAGAAACTACCGTGGTCAAAGTTAACTCGCTCACAATCAGACACAAACTACATTAGGAAGGGTTAAAAGGGTACGTTACAGTAAAAAACGACTTTTAACCATTAGGGAAACGAAGAGATTAACGATCTCTTTTAGTTACTTCTGCTAATTTATGCTGGAGAGTGGAAAGGCCAGCATTCACAACCACGCAGTTTTCTATGAACACTAAACTGATACTGGATCGGTGATTTGCTAGGCATTCCTTCATAAAAAAAAGTTACACTATTTCCTAATTATCTTTCGTCACTCGTCTCGCAATTTTCGCCTTCAGAAATACATCATTCAACTTCGTACAGAATCTTTCAGCCATTTTTATGTACCTTTTCTATGTATGGTTAATGCGTTTCTCAGTACTCAAATTGGCAAGTCAAAATAACCTCCTCAGCCGCTTCTCGCTCATCAGATGTAGTAGAGTAAATCACCATACAAGCTGGAGGTCCCCTCTCTTCATTCAGCAGGACACACACCACATACACCCTTAGGGAGTAATAGCAAAGACCATATGTAATAAAAAAAGTGAGACCGACTACACTTAACATTATTTAGCGCGTTATCCCATCAATACTTCGCATTCTGTAAGAACATTATCACATGATTTACAACTTTATTAATTTTTTATATTATTATATTCGCCTCCTAAAACTATCTAAGCCTATATGCAATTTATTGATTGATGGCTATGTATAAATATATTAAACAATATAACTATTAAAAGTGCATTTAGGCTGATAACACTTTTTCGCGGGTAGTTTAGTTCTTCAACCGAACGCTAGCTGGCAGAAAGGGAAGGTAAAGTCGATGCAAAAGTGAATGGAGTCACGGGTCTCAGTCTTT
The DNA here is from genome assembly GCA_023014485.1 of Bathynomus jamesi. Lineage (NCBI taxonomy): Eukaryota > Metazoa > Arthropoda > Malacostraca > Isopoda > Cirolanidae > Bathynomus > Bathynomus jamesi. The sequence continues at coordinate 83,456 of JAJOZX010008243.1, read as the reverse complement.
GATGATAACAGCAACAACAACAGTAATAATCATAATCCAGGAGAGCCAGAAATTGGAACAGAGCTCAGGCTAGCCTAATGCGGCCATTGCGCTGCCCCTGGATTATAATTAACCATACCATCGAGAATCGAACCTCTGACCTCAGTGCCGTCACTTCGGTTACTGGGAAATTTTGTTACCCACTGAAGTATCAGCTATGGCACTCAACATCAACTTCAGTTGAAGAGTAAACACGTGTGTGTGTGTGTGTGTGTGTGTGTGTGTGTGTATATATTATATATATATATATATATATATATATATATATATATTATGAATAAAACTACGAAGGAAATTTGTGTTTCCTTTCCTTCGTGGTTTTATTCATCATAAATATTTTTCACGTGTTACTTTCGTGAAATAATTTTCATATATATACAGTCACAGTTCAGAGCTGGGCACTTGCGTTTTTTTTTGCGGTACTGCGGTACTGCGGTACTACCGCACTACCAAACCGGTACCGCATAACGCATACGCAAAGGATCGCTGAAAGTACAGGCTGTACTTTCAGCGATCCTTTGCGTACTGCGTTATGCGGTACCGGTTTGGTAGTGCGGTAGTACCGCAGTACCGCAAAAAAAACCGCAAGTGCCCAGCTCTGCTACAGTGTGTCCGTAAAGTCATGGTGGGATTTTAAATAGCTATATTATTGCAACGAAACATGATGAGATGAAAAAAAGGCAAATTGAAGAACAACTCTAAAAGAATAACTTTATTTAACGTAGTTCGATATGGGCTCCTCTGGTAGCCCTGCAGACATCTAGGCGGTGATTCAATTCCAGCCACACACGTCCAAGAACATCAGAGTGACGATGCGATAGCTTCCGTGATTCGCTCGTGCAAGTGATGAATATCCCTAATGGGTACACTGTACACGCTTTGCTTGACGTAACCCACAAATAAAAGTCCAAAGGTGTCATGCAGACATCTAGGCGGTGATTCAATTCCAGCCACACACGCCCAAGAACATCAGGAGTGACGGATGCGCTGGCTTCCGTGATTCGCTCGTGCAAGTGATGAATATCCCTAATGAGTACACTGTACACGCTTTGCTTGACGTAACCCCACAATAAAAGTCCAAAGGTGTCATGTCCGGAGAGCGTGGAGGCCATGGCTTCCATCCTCCTCTTCCTATCCATCTCTGTGGAAATTTTTCATTAAGGAATTCTCGACAACGTTGGCATAGTGCGGAGGAGCACCATCTTGCTGAAAGATGGACATTATTGTCAATAAATTGGGGTACTGCAAAATGTTCCAACATAGCGAGGTAGTTGTGTGACGTCACAGTGGGTTCCGCGAAGAAATGGGCCAATCACTCGCTCTCGTGCTAGAGCACCACACATTACTTTCGGGCTATTACGCTCATGTTCAACATAGGCATGTGGACAGCCTAGACTAACTACGAGATAAAGGTTAAGCTTAGCCTAGACTAACTACAAGATACAACTTTGAGAGTTGTTCTTCAATTTGGCATTGTTTCATCTCATTTCATGTTTCGTTGCAATAATATAGCTATTTAAAATCCCACCATGACTTTACGGACACACTGTATGTATGTATGTATATATATATATAATATATATATATTATACACCTTAGGTAACCTTTGGTTAGCTTCCGCCAGAATTGTTCATTCTGACGAAGGTCAAGCTTTTTACTCCACCTTAGACCTACAGTTTAACGTGAAATCTGAACTGCGCTCCACCAGCAGCCCAGCGTCTTAACCACTAGGCCCCCATTTATCTACCAACCACTTTCTTTACTGTGTGGAAGGATGAACAGTTGGGTTTTGCTGCGCGCCGGGTCTCGATCCCGGGGCCGATGGATTTGTAGTCAGCTACGCTAACCACACCACCACCGAGCGCTATATATATATATATATATATATATGATATATATATATATATATTATATATATATATATATATTAGTAAATATGTGATAATAAATGATTAAATGAGGAAGTGTTCAATACAATTCCTATATCTGTACATTAAAAAGAAGCTGTAAATGAATGTATTTAAATACTCTATTTGTCACGAAAAATATGAATATATTTATTATGAATACTTTTTTAAGTGCAATACCACACTTTCTTAAAATAGGGTGATGATTTTTCTATACTTTGATAATGGACAAAAAAAAAAAAAATTAGAGAGAGAAAAGAGAGAAATAATCAATCAATGAATGAATTCATGTTTTTATTTACATTTTTCTCGAGTTTAACATTTGGGAAAAAAAAAAAATGGAATAAAAGTATACAATTATTCTGTACATTTTTAACCTTTTAGTAAACAATTATTTATAAAAAGATTCCTATTTAATAACATTCAAAGTGTTTTACATTAAATTTTGTTAAGGGGCATCATTTACAAAACTACCCATCTCCGCAATTAATTTAGTTAACGTTAACTAATTATTAAAATATCCTATACTATATATACACAGGGAGGGTATTTCGTAAGTCAGGTCTCGAAGGAAAACTTATTTTAAATTAAATTTACAAAAGCAAAATTCATTAGAACTGAATCAAATGTTCAAATTGATGTCTTGTTTCGGGACCTTTTTTTTTGTTGCAGGTAGAATAACACTCAATGGCTAATATAGAAGTGAGTTACACTGGTGAGGAAAACGCATCCAAGGCCTTTTCCTCACCAGTGTAACCTTTGTTTTAGTTCTAATGTATTTTACTTTTGTAAATTTAATTTAAAATAAATTTTCCAATAAGACCGGGACTTATGGGACACCATATATATATATATATAATATATATATATATATATATATATATATATATATATATATACTGATAATACTAAAAGTTTTAATAAATTATTTTTTGTAAGTCCTTCCCTTTGGAGCATATTTTTCTTGTTTTCTCTTTTTGTATTCGTGAGGTGACGCCGGTCTCTCTTCCTTTGTTTTTTTTCTTATTTTGCTTTTCTTCTTTTTCTGCTTCTCATGAGCGCTGTGCGTCCTCGCAGTTTTCTTCCGTTTCTTATTAGTTTTTGGCGCTTTGGACCCTATAAAACAGAGGCTTATTACTAAGTAATAAATAACTGTGGGTTGTTTTAACATCCTTCGTTATGGCAATGATCATGTGATGGAGGGGACCGAAAAACTTCATGTGGGATCTGAACCATCTATGAGTCACTAACATTATCAAACCAAAGGGGAAGGAGGTCATCCATCCGACAAATGAACAGACTCAACGTCGATTTATGTAGCTGATTTAAAGGAAATTGGTGTTGCTACGTGGCTACGATGTAGTTTTCTTTCATTATGAAAGATACCTTTAACAGACGTATCTAAGCCAACGGTAATAATAATAATAATGGAAAAACTATACATGCCTGTCATACACTTTACATTACAGTTCACAACAAAGCCTAATTCAAACCCAGGCTTATACACGCCTACAATATGGCATCGTACATGGTATCTTTATTCCATAATTAAATATAATTATTAATTTACTGTATTAAATAACTACAAAAATGCCTCGGGATTGGCGACAAAACCTATTGGGAATGAAAAAAATTGCCATACATTGAACCCAATATCTAGGCATTGGGCCTGCACAAGAAAAATATATTATTTCGTATCAAAATTTTCCATCGCTGACTCATGAAAATTACTTCGAGAGAAGAAATAATGAAAACACAAAAATTAGACGTCTGGGGACTTTGTAAGGTAAGTGAATTTAAGATAGAGATTTATATTAGCTCATCTCAGGACTGTCTAGTTTCGGGTATTGCTTTAGGCAAGGAAGACGTGCTTAATCTTCCTAAAAGTTCTGAGTGAAAACCTAGTAATATAAAACTAACAACACAAAAGGATAGGCCTATTCCTTCAGGTGTTTAGGCATAGTGAATTGCCTATATTAATTAAACTGAATAAACTCCTTTCGCAACCCTATCGCCTCCATCGAAAGAGAGGCGCGATAGGCATTCGCGCGCCCTACAACCAGAGGCGAGGTCCACTTAACGAGGTCTTTTGAAGACCCCCCACAAACACAACTTTTTAACGAAAAGACGTAGGGTTTTTGCCGTTAACTCTGCACCAATATCTGGCGGAAATTTTCACCGGATCAGGTTAACAGTAATCAACCATAAACCTATATAGTTTTTTATAATAATAATAATAATAATAATAATAATAACTTTTTAACAGAACGTAGGAGTATTTAATTGTTTTACCGTGTGGACTGGCCTCTAAAGTTCAAGCTTCACTGGGCTCTCAGATGAATTATAAGATAAAAGCACTTCATATGCAGGTGTTACGATTTGGTAGTATAAATATTATGATCATGAAATATATAAATATTCTTATATATAATTAGCACAAGGTTTAGTTAAATGGATAATTTTTACGACACACAAACGAACCTGTAGTTGGATATTAGAATGAATTTTGATGCCCAAAGGAACTAACCATTTCCCCTGTATTTTTACACACTCAAAAAACAACTATATATATATATATATATATATATATATATATATATATATATATATATATATTATATATATATATATATACAGGGCGAGTGATAAATAAATGATTATTTTTTTTTATTTTTTTGCAGGTGATGTGCTGAGATGCCTTTGTATGTGCCATCCGTATGTGCATTCAGTGTAATGGTGCCCACATAGAGCATATTTTGTGACTTACAAGTGATTGCATAATAAAGTGACCATTTTGCCTATGTGGAGACTTTTGACTCACCCTGTAATATATATATATATATATATATATATATATATATGAATGCAAACCCACAAAGAAAAAGAAAAATTATTCCAAGGCCTTTCGTTTATTCAGAAGTACACCTCGCCAGGGAATGATGGGAGAAGGCGGATGACAGTGGCGGCTCGTGACTTTCAGTTATGGGGGTGCTGCCTCAGAAATTGCGAACAATTGTGTCGATTATATATATACTGTATATATAATTATATATATATATATATTATATATATATATATATATATATATATATATGTTAAACACAGACCGTGCATGGAACAAGGAACTCTTCTGGGAAAATTAAATCCACTATAGTCCGAATAAGTAATGGTAAATGACAAATACCATAGTTTTTTTTCCTTTTTCATGATTTTAGCCCGACGTGGGCAACGGGTCTCTCGCAAAGAGATCCCATAAATATAGCTTCCCTCACCAGCTATCTGCAAAGCAGACAGGATCCAGCTTTGGGACGTGGATCTAGGGTTTAAAGCAAGCCTAGATCCCTACACTCAGAACCTCTATATAAGTAAAAGACTCGTTGCATTCACGTCGTGTTGAATAATATTTATGGGATCTCTTTGCGAGAGACCCGTTGCCCACGTCGGGCTAAAATCATGAAAAGGAAAAAAAAACTATGGTATTTGTCATTTACCATTACTTATTCGGACTATAGTGGATTTAATTTTCCCAGAAGAGTTCCTTTTCCATGCACGGTCTGTGTTTAACATATAATGTTCTCAGGGAACCATTCTGAGTTTGTGTATTATATATATATGAGAGAGAGAAAGTCGAATAGATAAATAGATAACTACTACTCAGTCATAAAAATAAGTAAAATAGTATCATAAAATCAATTATAGGGTACTTACGCTTAACGGTTAATTTCGAATTTGCCAAAAATTTTATTTATAAACAAATTCCAGTCTTCTGTTTTTATTCTGAGCGAAAAATATTCTAAGAAATGAAAGCTATATATTGTAAATAATCCAATTATTATATAATTAACTTCAATCTCACGACAAAAAATAAATGATAACGAATCATTGATAAATGCAATTCGGAAATTAAATTTCGAATTAGCAAACGATACAGCAACACAACTACCACGTCAAACAAACAAATCGGCACTGCTCTGTCCACAGTGCTTTGGATCCTCTTAAACCCGCGATTCTGACTCGCTCTTCGTACGTCCGCCACCGAGGTTTCAAGCGTTTCGAACAAAATCTGGAACTGTTAAGTACGCAGTTCCACGGGAAGGCAGAAGCTACTTTCGTGATTCATTCGTTCGGCATTGAAATAGTTTAAGGAAAAAAGGATATAATCTCATTTAAAAACTCAAAGTTCATTGAAAAAAAACAATCAGAGGTTATTTTAAATATTTAAATATAAAGATCATAAGATCATGGGGGTGCTGCAGTTCCACAGTGCCTACCTGCGAGCCGCTCCTGGGCCCCGGATGACAAAAATATATACACATGTACAGCGGGACAGAAATATGTATATATTTTGGTTATCTCGCCTTCTCCCTTCATTCCCTGGCGAGATGTACTTCTGAATACACGAAACACGAAAGGCATTGGAATCATCTTTCTTTTTCCTTGTGGGTTTGCATCATTCATTCATGTGTTTAATTGTGAAATTCATCCCATATATATATATATGATATATTATACACACAGACCGTGCATGGAACAAGGAACTCTTCTGGGATAATTAAATCCACTATAGTCCGAATAAGTAATGGTAAATGACAAATACCATAGTTTTTCTTTTTCATGATGCTAGCCCGACGTGGGCAACGGGTCACTCGCAAAGAGGTCCCATAAATATAGCTTCCCTCACCAGCTATCTGCAAAGCAGACAGGATCCAGCTTTGGGACATGGATCTAGGGTTTAAAGCAGCCTAGCCCTGCTACATTTAGAACCTCAATATAAGCAAAAGACTCGCTGCCTTCACGTCAGATTGAATACATCAAAGAAAAAAGGGGTAACTATTATATTTTTAGCCAAAAACCAAAACTTAAACCTCAACTGGCAGAATTGAGAGTCCACTTTTCAAGGCACATAACATGTCCCTTTCAAGATGGGAATGAACTCAGAATGGTCCCCTGAGTTTTTTATGATACACACAGACCGTGCATGGAACAAGGAACTCTTCTGGGATAATTAAATCCACTATAGTCCGAATAAGTAATGGTAAATGACAAATACCATAGTTTTTCTTTTTCATGATGCTAGCCCGACGTGGGCAACGGGTCACTCGCAAAGAGGTCCCATAAATATAGCTTCCCTCACCAGCTATCTGCAAAGCAGACAGGATCCAGCTTTGGGACATGGATCTAGGGTTTAAAGCAGCCAAGCCCTGCTACATTTAGAACCTCAATATAAGCAAAAGACTCGCTGCCTTCACGTCAGATTGAATACATCAAAGAAAAAAGGGGTAACTATTATATTTTTAGCCAAAAACCAAAACTTAAACCTCAACTGGCAGAATTGAGCGTCCACTTTTCAAGGCACATAACATGTCCGTTTCAAGATGGGAATGAACTCAGAATGGTCCCCTGAGTTTTTTATGATACACACAGACCGTGCATGGAACAAGGAACTCTTCTGGGATAATTAAATCCACTATAGTCCGAATAACTAATGGTAAATGACAAATACCATAGTTTTTCTTTTTCATGATGCTAGCCCGACGTGGGCAACGGGTCACTCGCAAATAAGTCCCATAAATATAGCTTCCCTCACCAGCTATCTGCAAAGCAGACAGGATCCAGCTTTGGGACATGGATCTAGGGTTTAAAGCAGCCTAGCCCTGCTACATTTAGAACCTCAATATAAGCAAAAGACTCGCTGCCTTCACGTCAGATTGAATACATCAAAGAAAAAAGGGGTAACTATCATATTTTTAGCCAAAACCAAAACTTAAACCTTAACTGGCAGAATTGAGCGTCCACTTTTCAAGGCACATACATGTCCGTTTCAAGATGGAATGAACTCAGAATGGTCCCTGAGTTTTTTATGATACACACAGACCGTGCATGAAACAAGGAACTCTTCTGGGATAATTAAATCCACTATAGTCCGAATAAGTAATGGTAAATGACAAATACCATAGTTTTTCTTTTTCATGATGCTAGCCCGACGTGGGCAACGGGTTTGCGGCTCCTGGCGAGGACGTTTTTCTTCCTTCCTGTAGCTTTCTTTTTACAGCGAAAACTTTATCGTTCCCGCTCATCGTTGCCACCCGAGGACCACGTTGATCGAGGTAGAAGTCAATGTCTTCTTTCTTGTCCTTGTCGGACAGCAGTCGATTCTTCTTTATATCTTCGACAGCGTCAGATGCTCCGATATCCCACAGCTTGTCCACACTGTCCGAAAACTTCTGCCGTTTTCCTCCGGCGTCAGTTTCTCGTTTTCTGCTCTTTTGGAGTAAGTGCCACTCTTTCCACAATGCCTCTAGCTTTGTGATTGTTTTAATGCGGGCCATGTTCCAAAACTTTAAGACGTTGTTTACGGTTTCTTTGAATGCGTCTTTCCTGTTAGCAGTGTACTGGATAACACTGAAGAAGTATTGCAAAACCTGCCGTGTTGTTGGCAATTTGCTACCACTGATGGAGGACGACGGTTGGCCAACTAAAAAAATTTCCGAGGCCGATCTTAGAGAAGGTAGCGATGTTATTTTCGCCTTTCCTTTTGATGACTCTCTATTTGTAGCTTCAAGAGTTCTTCCAGTTATGGTTGCCATCGATTTGTCCATGACAAAGGATGAGGAACTCAGACAGAATTTCAAAATGTTATGATCTGCAAAAAAAGAAATAGGTTAGGTACCTGGCACAGGCATAGTGCATTTTCTAATTACCTATATACATTATACATTCCGCCCGGGTATGGTGACTCATTTTTTTGAAAAGTATAGGTGATCGTGGTTTTTCCCATTATTTGGCACTATACTAGCACATTGGTATTACCTGTATACAGGCACAACCTTTAAACCGTTAGTCGTATGACATTGGCAGGCACACCAAACGACATCTCTCATTAAGAGGATTCAGAAAACATCCCTACTTAATGATTTATCTTGATTCAGTAAAAAGTTAAAAAGTACGCATTTTAAAAAAAAAACTAGTAATTTCAAGGTCGATGCGAGACCCCTAAATATTGATCAATTTTTGTAAAATGGTACCAATGTGCTAGTATAGTGCCAAATAATGGGAAAAACCACGATCACCTATACTTTTCAAAAAAAATTGAAAAGTGGGCCACCTTAGTGTGCAAGCTCTTCAACCGGATGATTACGATAAACGTGTTCAATTTTGTCAGTGGATGGTTATGTATCGCCAAATTCTTAATCGCATATTGTTTAGTGAAGAAGCACAATTCATTCGTAATGGAATTAACAATAGTCGAAATTCCCACTTGTGGTCCGCCGATAATCCTCACGGGATCGTTGAAGGAAACTTTCAACATCGATTCTCGGTGAATGTTTGGTGCGGTGTAATTGGAGATCAACTGATTGGACCGGTTCGTTTTGGAACAACGATTAACTGCTGATATTTATCTAAACTTCCTGACAAACGAATTGCCGCTTTTAATGGAGGACGTGCCCTTGAAGACAAGGCGCAGGGTCTTCTTTCAGCACGATGGGGTGCCACCACATTTTGGTCGTCATGTTACGGATTACTTGAATCAGCAGTACGGGAATCGTTGGATTGGTCGTGTTGGTTCAATATCGTGGTCCCCGAGATCTCCGGACCTAACCCCGTTAGATTTCTTTTTATGGGGCCTTATGAAAGAGATGGTCTACAAGACCAAAGTACAAACGAGAGAGGAACTCTCGCGTCGGATTCTGGATGCCGCTGCTTACGTACGAGAACACCCTGAAATGATTTAATGGGCAGTGGACTCTTGTTTGGAACGACCAAGGCTGTTCAATTTAGGCCGGGTCGAAAATGGGAAATTTTTTTATTTCTTAAAAAGTACACTATGTGAAAAGTTTCATTTTATCTTCACAAAATATTAAAAAATCAAGCATGTGCTACCCTACTACCCTTATCACATACATGCCCCTCCTCCCTTTTTTACCTTCATATTTGCATATGTTTTATGTTGTTATATGTTACATGATGAGTTATTTGTTTAATACTTGATATTTTTGTTTCAGATAAACAGAAATAATTTTTCAGATAAATAGAAATAATTTGCATTTGCTTTAATTATAATTTGAATTATCATAAATTATAAATTAAATACAATTTGATTTTACTTCTGAATAAAAACTATGACTACTGGAAGCAAGTCCTCAAATGCAGCCCTTGGATATCCTACGGAATTCCCAGCAGCCATGACTCCTTCAAAAGCAGATGTTGTGAGACACGACCTTTTTGTGCGCCGTCGTGAAGAAGCTAAATCAAAAGGATCAGCAACTGCTAATGATTATTACAGGGTTGTTGTAAAAGATATTGAAGACATTTGGATGAAATTTTCTTTTCCTACGATTAACACCAAAGGTATCTATCTTAAAGTCAGTCGACTAATAAAAGAAGCCTCAAAATTGAACAAGGTGCCGTTACATCGAAGAAATGAAAGTTTTGCCTTAAAAGTAGCTCAGTATGATGAAATGTTTGATATATCTTCTTGTGAATGCTATGATAAGGGAATTGATAGGAAATCTTGCAGGTGTAAGGATAAAATACCAATGGCAGAATGGAGTCTTTTGTGGGTAAAAAACAAAGAAAAAATCAGTTAGGACCAAATGATCGCATAGCTAGTTCAACGAAGGAGAGCTTTAGCAAGAGCCCAAGAAGCACAAAACCGACAACTAAAAGCACTAAAAGAAATGACTGAAGCCACCAATGTTTTGCCATCGGGATTTATAGAAAATACCGAAGAGACACGTAGATTATGAGGCCGGTTTAGAATTGACTGAGAATATTCAGAACTGGCACTCCTATAAAAACCTAGCATTAACAGCAGATCGTTATCGTGTAAGTTGTAGAGCTGCAGCTGCAATAGCCAATGCAGCTTTAAAAGATATGGGGACCCTTAACCACACCAACATGCTTGACAGAAAGAAATTAGAAAGAGAAAGAAATCGCATGGGTGAAACAAATACTTTTAGGTCTAAATTCGAAAATCTGAAGATGGAGTGCTTTAGATTTGATGGAAAGAAAGATAACACCAACTAAAAGTGGAATAATAAAAGAAGAACACTACACAGCCGTGCTTGACCGGGTGGAATCAAAGGCTTTTCGTCTCATCAATTCCCCGCCTCTTACTGATTGTCTTCAATCTCTCTCTCTCTCTCTCTCTCTCTTCGCCGCAATGTTGCCTCACTCTCTCTTTACTATCGCTATCATAACGGACATTGCTCTTCTGAACACTCTAACTGCATGCCTCCTCCTTTAAGGAGAGCACGCAGTACCAGACTTTCTATACTTTCTCATTCCTTTTTTGTCCAACTATCTAATGCAAGGGTAATCGGTATTTTCAATCTTTCATCTACTCGACCGGTCAACTTTGGAACAATCTTTCTCCCGTCTATGACCTCCCATCTTTCAAACGCAGAGTGTCTAGGCATCTCGAAAACCCCGGACCTTGATTTTGGCTCTTCTTCTTCTTCTTCTATTGGGGGTCGGGTGAGCGCTTTTGAGGGCATTTGCCCTTGGCTCCTCCTTCCTGCATAAAAAAAAATGTAGCCATAAATACATCAGATTAACTCTCGTTTAGTTTTCCGTGCATCTTAAAATGTCCGTAGCTCCGAAATGGTTGGAAATAGCACCAATGTTGTATTAACTTTTTTACTTGATATCACCCCAAAAGTATGGCAGACCGGTTGTGAAACACCCTATATATATATATTTTTTTTTTTTTGTATTGGGGCGTTTACCGCCATTTCCCGCTATACGCTAGCGGATATCATGGCGAAGCAGAATATGAGAAAGAGAAACGGAGACGGGGGAAAGGCACTAGAAGTGGGAGGACCGCGGACGACGGGTGAGAAGTCACCTAAAGCTCAGAGAGGAGGCGAGATTGGGAGAGGAAAAGGAAAAGACGGTCAAGCGAAAAGAGAGGGCTCTCAGCGAGCATAAGACGTAAACGATCGGGGAGGGGGAAATCAGAGAGGAACGGGAAGGCGCGACGACGTACTGACGACAGGGTGGGGCATTCCACAAGGATGTGAAAGACGGTGAGGGGCGACTGGCAGGAGGCGCAACAAGGAGCCTCCTGCCGGGACATAAGATAGCCGTGCGTGAGGCGCGTATGGCCGATGCGAAGCCGCGCAAGGACGACCTCTTTGTGTCGGGAGCGGTGGAAAGAGGACGCCCAATATGACAGGCGGGGGCGGATGGACCAGAGTTTATTTCCGGTGGCATCGTCCCAGGACTGCTGCCATATGCGGTCGTAGAGGGACCGAAAGACCTGCACATAGTCAGAGAAGGGGAGCGGGCGGGGGAGGGGAGGCATCGAGGCGGCGGACCGGGCTGTGCGGTCAGCCGCCTCATTACCGGAAACACCGACATGGGCAGGAACCCAGCAGAAGGTGACCCGGATCCGGTGAACGGTGTGCAGGACATGGTACTCCTGTTGAATAATGCGTACGAGGGGGTCCGGGGAATTATAGCGCTCGAGCGCTTGAAGGGCGCTCAGCGAGTCCGAAAAGATGGTACAGGAAGACGCGAAAAACCCGATACCAGACGGAGGGCTTCCAGAAGGGCAAAGAGCTCCGCGGAAAAGATGGAGGCCTGAACCGGCAGGGGGATACCCCGGGAGGTAGGTGACAGCGACGGAGAGAAGACGGCGGCCGCGACACCTGCAGGGGAGCGCGAGCCGTCGGTGTAGACGGGAACATCGTCCGAGTGTACGGGAAGATGGGCCAGAAAAGAAGACCGGAGGACGGTAGGAGGAGACTCCTTACGCAGGCCACGGAGCGCCTGGCAGCGGCAGATAGGGGTGGTCAGCCAGGGGGGCGACAGGTCGAAGGAGAACGGCAGAATAGAGGGTGGGGGGATCCCCAGGGACGAAAAGACGTCGGCCAGGGAGGCAGCGAAATGCCACGTGTCAGGCCGGGGTAGCGCCTGGGAGATCGCGGAGAAGAGTAGGGACCTCGGGAGGCGGCAGATGCGAAGGTAACACTTCGCCATGAGAAGGCCCCGGCGAAGGGGCAGGGGGGGTGTCCGCAGTCCACCTGAAGACTAGCGACAGGGGACGAGCGGAAGGCACCCGACGCCAGGCGGAGAAGAGGATCCAGCATACGGAGTGCCGGCGGAGCTGTAGACCACACAGCCGTAGTCGATGCGGGATTGCACCAGGGAGGTGTACAGGCGCAGCAGAGTACGCCTGTCCGTCCGCCCCCCAGGTCATGTGGGACAGGTGACTCAAAAGGGAGAGGGTGCGGCGAGATGATTGCCGCAACCGCCTAAGGTGTGGAACCCAACCGAAAAATCCGTCGAGGGTCATACCCAGGAATCGAACGGATGGGACGAGGGGAAGAGGAGTGCCGGCAAGGGTAAGGGCGAAGGTATGCGACAGACGGAGGCGCCGAGGACGGAAAAGCATACTGGAAGACTTAGAGGGTGAGAAAGCATAGCCAACCGAGGACGCCCAGCGAACCACCGCGTTGATGGCTAGCTGGAGTCGACGTTCAGCCAAAGACGGGAGGCGGCCAGAGCAATAGATAGCCAGGTCATCGGCATAGAGGGAGCTACGAACGGAAGTAGGCAGGACCGTAGCGACTGTGTTCATCACTAGTGAGAAACACAGGACGCTAAGGACACTACCCTGAGGGACACCCTCCTCCAACGGAAAGCGGTCAGAGAGGGTAGAACCGATGCGGACGCGGAAAGAACGGGCGGACAAGAAGTTATAAATAAAGGAGGAGAAAGCCTACGAAACCCAGGGAGCGTAAGCAGTCAAAGACCGCGCTCCGCCGAGTAGTATCGTAGGCCTTCTGGAGGTCGAAAAAGACGGCGAGTACAAAGTGACGCACGGAGAAAGCCTCCTGCACGTCGTGGCTAAGGAGGAGGAGGGGGTCGGTGGTAGACCGGAAGCGCCGGAAACCAGCCTGGGTAGCAGGGTATTGGTCACTCGCCTCCAGAGTAAGAGACAGCCGCGAGGCGACCATCGCCTCCATAACTTTGCAGGCGCAGCATGTCAGGGAAATGGGGCGGTAGTTCGACGGGAGTGAGGGGTCTTTATCGGGCTTCGGGATGGGGACGACGATGGACTCACGCCACCGGTCCGGGAATGAACCCTCCAACCAAATCCGGTTATAGAGGTCCAGTACAAAGCTGAGAGCAGAGGGGTGGAGGTGCCGTAACAAGTCATAGTGGATATTATCGGGGCCGGGTGCGGAGGAGCGTCGGGGGCGGAGGGCCTCCCGAAGCTCCGTCATGCGGAAGAGGTGATTATAGGGGTCATCCCTATGAGGTGGAAAATCCGGTGGGTCGCGGCGGGAATGGGGGGAATCGGAACTGGAGATGGCTGCGAAGTGCGCCGCGAGTGCGTTCGCGACGGCCTCCGGATCGGAGAGACGAACTCGTTGTCCCCGACCCGAAGCACCGGGGGTCGAGGGGGGACACGGGTCCCCTCAAAGCTACGCACCTTGCGCCAAACAGTCGAGGGGGCAGTCGTGGAGGAGATCCCGGACACGTAACTCCGCCAGGAGGTACGCCGGGCCAGTTTCAGGACCCAACGGGCCACTGCCTGCAGGCGCTGAAACTCGATCTTGTGCTCCAGCTGGCGGGTCCGGTAGAAGCGGCGGCCGGCACGGCGCCGCTCCTGAACGGCATGGGAGCACTCTGGGGTCCACCATGGGACGCTTCGCGGCCTGGGGGAGCAGAGGTACGGGGGATGCAACTGGCGGCAGCCGAGAGGATCTTACTCTCGAGGAAGGCGAGGGCCTCACTGACGGAGGGAAAGGCAGGAATTGATGGCGAGATCGCCGTGCCCCTCGCGTATGAGGCCCAGTCTGCTCGGGCGAACAGCCAGCGCGGGCGGACAGAGGTGGGGGGGAGGAGACGGGTCGGGGTAAGACACACTGGGAAATGGTCACTGCCGGAAGAATCCGGCAGGACCTCCCAGGTGAACTCCGTCACGATTTCGAGGGAAACCAGGGAAAGATCAATACAGGTGAAACTGTCATGGGCCGAGTGGAGGCAGGTTGGGGAGCCATCGTTCAGAAAGGTGAACTCTAGCTCGTCCATAAGGGAGAGAAGGGTCCCGGAGAGAAAGGTGGAGCAAACGTCCCCCCAGGCCGGGTCCCGACAAGTCCCCGAGAAGCAGGAAAGGGCGGGAAGCTGCAGAATTAGGTCACGGAGAGAATCGGGTGGAGGGCGTACGTTAGGGGAGAGGTAAAGAGAGCAGACGTGAGCTGACGCCACAAAGAAAGGCGCACGGCCACAGCTTGCAAGACAATACGGAGCGGGAGGGGGCGGAAAGGGACGGAGCGGTGCACGAAGACCGCGGAGCCCCCCCTACCGGCCCCATCGAGAGGCGGGGAAGGGAGCCCGCAGTAGCCGGACACTCGAGGGAGGGAACGGGAGCCCAGTATCGTCTCCTGAAGGCAGAAACACGCCGGACCTGGAGGCCAGGAGAGAAGAGAGACTCTCGAGGCCTACCAGGAGCCCGCGGATGTTCCACTGCAGGAGCGAAGTATATGGAGGGGTAGGAAAGTCTGCGAAACGGATGGTTATGGGGTGGGTGGGCCGATCGGGCGGCCCGAGATTAACAAGGGGATTGGAAAGCCCCGGGGCCCAACGGGGGACGCCGAACGTGGGCGAAGGCGAGGGTCACCCCGACGGGGGGCGATGTGGAAACTGACGCCGGCAAATCCTCCTGAAGAGGAGTCACCCGGACGCCCGGGGAGAGCGATGCAGAGAAGGGGATGTGAGGGGTATCCAGAAGGCCCCTCCCTTCACCGGAGGTGCAGGGGAGGCTGGACTACAAGGGGGAGTGGAAAAGGATACCTCACCCGGATGCATAGGCAGGTGAAGGAGAGAGGTGGGGTAGGTCACGCGCGGGGGCGTGCTCATCCCACCCACGCCGACCAGGCGGGCGAGTTCCCCCTCCAGTGGGTCCATCGACCGAACCGGTGAGGGATGTATCTCCGCCCCCACCACGAGGGTCGTCGGGGACCCCAGGGGGGAGCGTCCATAACGGTTGCGCAGCGGGGACGGTGAGGACACCGGGATGTAGGGCGAAGGGGGCGTTTGTGTCTGGGAGAGGAAGGTGATGCGAGGCGAACCTTTCGGGGTCACTATTGGCGCGGCGCTTGCGGCCCGTTCCCCTCCGTCGTGCGGCCCGCATGGGCGACGGCGGGTCACGGTCCGGAATGGGGGTGGCCGAAAGCGCCGGTGGAGAGGGCGTAGAAGGGGCAGGGGGGGTTGCCGACGAAGCATCGGCGTTCGCGGAGGGAGCACGTGGGGACGCGTTGGTAGTACAGGGAGCCGCGGCGGGAGTCCGCTGGGCGGCAGAGGATAGACAGGGAGTAGCGGACACGGTGAGTGGAGGCGCGTCGGGAACCGCCGGTGAGGACGGGGTCTGGGCCAGCGGCGGCCGGGGACGGAGAGCCTCGGCGTACGAGGTACCACGCCGGGCCTCGCGGCCACGCAACCGGTCCCGCGCCTCCCGAGCGCTGAGAAATTCTGATGAACAGAGTGCCCGAACCTCCCTCTCAAAGAGGAAGGACGGGCAAGAGCGGGATGAAGCAGGGTGCGGTCCATGACAGTTGGTGCAGGAAGGCGGAGCAGTACAGGGCAAGGGGTGGGGAGGGCCGCCGCAGCGCACACACAACGGGGCCGGCTGACGGCAGGAACTGCTCACGTGGCCAAACCTATTGCACTGAAAACAGCGCGTAGGATCTGGCACGTATGGTCGAACCGAGAATTCGCATGCTCGTCTCTCACCAAAGCCCCAGAATACCGAAACAGGGGGCACCAGTGAGTCAAAAGTAAGAAGGCGAGGAGAAGGGACGGCTGGGGATCGCGATCTGTCGGGAAAGCGGTATATTCTCACCACACCCTGGGAGGCGAGGTCAGTCTGGAGGTCCTCCACCGGGATGGGTAGAAGACGAGCAGCGTAGATCGTGCCCTGGCACTGATTGAGGCGGGGGTGGGGAGTCACCGTGATCCCGCAGCCCAGGACATCGGGGATAGCGAGCAGAGAGGAGGTTTCGGCAGAGGAACGCGACCTTATCAAAATGGAGCCATCCCTCTGAGGCCGAAGGTCAAAACGCGCCGTCCCCGTCTTCCCATGGATCGCTCGAAAGAGGCGTTCGTGGTTAGTGGGGAGGGGCTTGGAGGAGGAGGGGCGGAGGACGAGGAACTTGTCCATCGTCCTAAGGCCGAGTGAAGCCGTCTGGTCAAACACCACCGGAACTTCGAGGGGGCGAGAAGACGAGAAAGGCGGACGGCGACGTCGGGTCCCCCAGGGGCCGAGGGGGCCGGGGGCGATGAGGCCCGACCGGAGTGGGAGGCGACCGGGGCCGCGGGCCTCCCACCTGAGGGCGAAAAAGCAGTTGGGTCCCTATCGGGACGTGGAATATGGGGGGATCCAGGGGTCGGGGGGTCCACTGCAGGTCCATCCGCTACTGGCGGGGGTCGGGCAGCGGCGCCACGAGCCTGGGAAGAGAGGGAGAGGAGGTGTCGGCAAGAAGAGCAGACGGGGTGGGCGAGGGCTGCCGACTGCCCTTACCAGACCCACGGTCCTTAGAGGTAGTCAGAGGGAGGTCATATGCACAAGCCGGGTCGTCAACGAGGTCCTTTAGATTTGTAAATGTTTCCATACAAAAATTTTTATTGTTGTTTCGCGCCCGGGGCCGCGGGGAACCGATTACCCGGGGCCCAAGGGGACCAAGCGCACGCCGGCGGGGGATGGGTGCCTCGTCCCATGCGGGTACCCCCGTTTCAAAAGGGGCCCTTGCAGCATCGAGAGTTCTCCCCCGCCGGCAGCAAAGACCAAGGCCCCCCAGGGTCCCAGGCCCGGGCACCCTACCAGCCAACTTAGTCCGGCCCCGACCATGGGAGCGAGACCCCCAGCGATCAGCCCCGGCAGCCCACGGGGCGCGCGAAGTGAAAAGAGAAAGCAGAAAAAATACAGAGGGGGCAAGGAAGAGGGGAAAGAGGGGAAGACAGGAAAGAGGGGGCTGTAGGATAGCAGGGTATGTTAAAAGTCTACTTCGCAACCGGGCGGGGAACCCGGCAGGGCCCCCAGCCGCGGCTGACCCCCCTCGCCACATGGAGGCAGGAGCCCGCGGGCGATCCACCCCAGAAAGACCGCCCGCGGGGAGGGGGATATATATATATATATCCCCGCAAGGGGGTTCTAAGCTCGTGCTCTTGAGTGCTCTTTGTGCTCGTTTGTACGTGCTTGTTCCTGGAGGTTTCACGTGCGCCCTCCTGGCCTTAGCACCCAAGGATGATGGGGCTCGACCCTGCAGTCCTTGTCATCCTTGGTCTTTTTCCACTTTGACTGTCCCCTCCACCCTTTCTTTTTCCTCTGTCTTTCCTCTCACTTTTTCTTTGTTTTTCCGCTGAGATATGCCCTTTTAAATAGAGGCGAATCGGTTCTTCCCGAACTTAAAAAAAAATAAAATATATATATATAATATTAGGGTGGTCCATAAAATTGAAGTTTTGATTTTTTGTTATTGCCGGGCGGTAACTTGTGAGGATGAATGAGAAAACACCTCTGGCTAATTTTTTCCCAAATCAATCACTTTTTAGGGGTAGCACACAGTACTTCATTTTTGCACTTTTGCACTACCTAGTAGATTTACTTGTATATTATGTTCCAGTTCCAGTAATACATCTTTTCCTTGACAGATTATTGGTGTAGTGTTCATTGGTTGTGTTTAGTGGTTGGATATATGATGACTCAAGTTCGAAGCTCTTGCTTTTATCTCCTTGAAGGAGATAAAGTGAAGGACAAGCTTCTTGGAAGCAAATTACCATCACGTGGAGAAGTATTGTCATGCTTCCTTCATCACCACACTAATCTCAAGAAGGAGTTGAAGGAAAGTGCTCAAGTAGTGTGGGGTCAACTTGAAATATTTTGGAACAAAGCTCGAATCCCTACAAGGGAAAAATACAAAGGAATCCAAAAGATCTTGGACCTTCACCAAGATTGGATCAAAATAAAAAAAGGACGAATGAGGAGGAGCCAGAAGCAGGTGAGTTGGATGATCAATGATAAATAAAATAGTTTCTCGAGAGTATGACATATTATACTGTACAATAGTCAATACATTTATCATATATATATTATACAGTATATATTTATTATTTATATTTAGGTGTACAACGAAGAGGGATTCAAGGAGACACTTCGGAACCTATTTGATATGGCACATGCTGATGCCTTGTCTCTAATCAAAAACCCAGAAGACAAGGCCTTCTTGCTGGCCCAGCGAGAGCCTGGAAGACGGGGATGCATGGTGGGAGTAGACAGAAAAACAGCAGAAAAAGAAAAACAAGCTGCCCACAGGAAGATGGAGGAGGAGATGCGAAAGAGAACGGTGAGATTGTTCTTCAAATTCCTACTTTCATTTGATTGCAATGATTAGGTTGTTCGTTAACACTAATTGTCCATTTTCTTCGATTGTATTGCAGGCAGTCAATGAAGGTGCATCAACGTCGGGTACAGCAGTATTGGTGTCCTCAACAGAATCCTCAGTCACTGACGAGTCATCCTCCACCGAAGATGAATGGGCAAAAGGTGGAAAGCGACCTCCAAAACAGGTGAAAAGAGTCAAGAATGTGATAACATCAAATCTAGCTGCTGCCCTAGATCGGACACACACTACGGACAGGATGGCAACCTACATAATAGCAGAGACTGCATTGAGCCTTGGCCACAGCCCAATGAATTTTAACATCACCCGGACCTCCATCAAACGGCAGAGAGAACGACATCGGATCATGATCTGCAGTAGCCTAAAAGCTTCCTTTCAGTCCGGTCCTGCAATCATCCACTGGGATGGAAAACTTATTCCAGACCACCTCAACACCAGAGACCATGCGCATGTGGATCGGCTGCCTGTGCTCATTTCCTCCTTTTTGGGTCAATCTCAGCTCCTTGGAGTCCCCAAAATACCAACTGGATCAGGAGAACACCAAGCCAGCGCAGTTTTTGAATTATTGACTGATTGGGGCCTCGAAGAATCTGTTGTGGTGATGTGTTTCGACACCACTGCCTCCAATGCTGGTCGTTTGAATGGAGCGTGTGTGTTGTTGGAGCAGAAGTTGAAGAAAGACCTTCTCCATTTTGCCTGCCGTCATCACATCATGGAAGTGATGATCGGTGGAGTTTTCACTGCTTGCTATGGCCCAACGAGTGGACCTGATGTTCCATTGTTCAGCAGGTTTCAGAGCAAATGGACCTTCATCGACACAGGAACATACGGCACCGGATGGGATGATGAAGAGGTGCATCGACTCTTGGCCCCCATTAGAGATTGGATTCTCCGCTTTGCTGAGGAAAAACACTCCTCAAAATCCTTTCGAGATGACTATCAGGAATTCCTCGATCTGTCCATCATTTTCTTGGGAGGGAGCATTGACAACTACACCTTCAAGCGACCTGGCCCCATGCACCAAGCCAGATGGTTATCTAAGGTGATCTATTCATTGAAGATGTGTCTGTTCAGGGGACAAATCCCAGCCCTCACTCCACGAGAGCAAAAGTGTCTTAAGGATGTCAGTGTCTTCGCTGTTTCCATCTACCTGCAGGCATGGATGACAGCGCCAATAGCTGCTGCTGCGCCTCGCAGCGACCTCAGTCTTCTGCAGCAGTCTTCGGGAATACCATGACCCCAAAATTTCGGAAGTGGCATTAAAAGAACTCAGCGGTCATCTTTGGTATCTTTCGGAGGAGATGGTGGGCCTCGCGATTTTCGATCCTGAGGTGTCTGAAGAGACTAAAACAGCAATGGTGAAGGCGATGGAGGAAGTTGAAGGAAAGCCTGATTGCCAGAAGAGAAGGAAAGGTGTTGCTGAGGGGGCTTCAATCGAGTCACTAGCAACAGCAAACTCAAAAAGACTGCTGTTGTCTCTGGGGTCAGGTGTGGGATACCTGAGGAAGGAGGTGCGGGATTGGGACAGTGATCCTGATTACCAAATAGCGAAGAAATCAGTGGCAAACCTCTCTGTCGTGAACGATCATGCAGAGATGGGGGTTGCTCTCATTAATGAATACAACGGCTGCCACACCAGGAATGAGGAACAACTGCAGTATCTCCTGCAAGTTGTTGCTAACTACAGGAAGCAGTTTCCTCAACCACTGAAGTCAGCCTGGCAACTGGGCGAGAAAACAAAGATCAAATGAGGTGCAGAGGGAATTGTTAGTCAATTCATTTCGGAATTGTTAGTTACCCTAATAGTCATGTACTGTCACCAAGATTAACTTTGCTGTGATTTTCAGATTATACCAAAACTTCAAGTGTCATGTGCTACCCCTACAAATTAACTGATTCAAATAAAACTTTCCCAGAGGTGTTTTCTCATCCATCCTCATAAGTTACAACCCAGCAATAAAAACAAATCACAAAAAAAATTCCACCCCTATAAGAGTGGACCACCCTAATATATATATATATATATATGAAATATTAAGGTCTGAAAGATGGATTAATTTGTAATAAATTCATAAAGAAATTTCTTTTATTATAGGCTTAAACATATTTCAAATTCATAAGTTCTGGTTCCTGCCAGTTATTTTTAGAAAGTTCCAGCCAGAACAGGAACTGGAAAAAATTGAGTTCCGGTGCATCCCTAGTACTGATGACTTAAGATTCATTACAAATAACCTGATCATTCTTTGTTAAAGTTCTTAGCAATGGCTAGTTGCTAAGCAAATTTGTTTTTCATGGAAGTGATCTTTCTGATTATTAGTTAATCTGTGGATTCATTTCGAAATGTCTTACAGCATCAAAATATTTAATGGCTGAAAATTCAATTTCCTTAATTAGTGTATTATTTTACCTTTTCCAGTAGATTCATCAGATGAAGCAGAGTTGTCGCTACTAGAAGAACTACTGCTATTGCTACTACTGTCGCTGCTGCTATCTTCACTGGTACTGCTACTGCTGCTGCTGCTGCTATTGCTATTCTCAGTACTGGAAGAATTGTCATCGGAAGAGGAGTCGCTCTCACTGTCACTGCTGCTGCTACTGTCACTACTGCTGCTAGAACTACTAGTACTACTAGTACTACTGCTGCTGCTTTCCTTCTGAGTGTGGGGAACTGGCGCTACAACAGCTGTCGGCTTCGGCTGAAAGAATGAAGCAACTGTCGTAAAATTAAATCTTCTTGACTGGTTAATACAGCTGCATACTTCACCACGAACAGATCAATGTATTAAATAAGAATTTATGGGGTAATCCCCATTTTTGTAATTAATAAATAGGCTTTATGTATTAGATTATTCCTCAGACGACAGCTGCATTTCATATAAAGACACGTGCACAAGAAGGGGAAAACAAAAGAATACAAAGGACACCAAACAGCAAGACAGGCTGGTTCATACGAGGTTGTCTGTTTAAGAAGGAAAGTTAAAAAATGTAACAAAATTTAAAGGTAAGTGAAAGTTTTAAAGCAAAGAAGAGAGGTTGAAAGGAAGGAAAGAAATTTAAAGATAAAATGAAAATTTTGAAGTAAAGAGGGGAGAATCTGAGTGAAAATTCTACGATACTTCTATGCACTAACAAATGCTTCTAACTTAGGGTTTAAGGGAAGATAAGCATCTAGTCTCTTTTTAAAGGATTCATCCAAATTACTATGGACTACACTAACTGGCAATACATTCCACGCATTAACTAGCTATACTATTGAAGAAAAAATGTTTAGCTTCATTACAATTAAAATGTTTATCCACTAATTTGAGACCATTACCATGGGTTCTCTATCTGCATTTCTGAAGGTGAAATATTTTTTGGTGTCAACATTATCAAAACCTTTAATCATCTTAAACACCCATATTAAATCTCCTCGACTATGCCTCTTTACAATTGAGAATAAATTTAACATTTTTACATGGGCAGCGTACGATTTGTTTCTAAGTCTAGGAATTATCTTAGTAGCCCATTGCTGCACTCTCTCCATTCTGTCTATGTCCTGTCATAAATATGGGGACCAGAACTGAATGCAATATTCCAGGTGGGGGTGTACTAAGGAATTATATAATGTCAGCACTTGAAACAAGTGAGCAGGTAGTAGTTATTGTATCTAACACATACTGGTGACATGGTGCTGCTGCTGGAAAAAGATGGGCAGGAACAATTTGTTTGAAAAGGTTTGAATAAATAAATTAGGTGTGCCAAGATGCGTATCTATTAACCTAAGTCAAATTGTGAAAAATTTATGGTTAAGATATAGGGAGGCATGATGGAAGCTTGAACTTGAAAACCCAAGTACCTGGCTCCTAAGGAACTCCCTCAGATCATCCGTGAGTCCTCCTAACCCAATGGTGGTAAAGAAGTTAATCGCAAATCTTGTGTTAATTGGGTTGTCCCTCGGGAGTAGACCTTCAAAGGCATGGGCGAGGGTAGGTTCACGAAGGCGTTCATTCAACTTTTGAAGACCCATGAAATTGGCCAACTCCTGAACAGAGTAAAATAAGTGTGAGAAACAAAGAAAAACCATTTTGAATTAATTTATTTAGCCACATTTAGTTACAGTTTGAGCACTTTTAGTCAGTCAATATATGAATTACACAAATATTTAAATAAAGTGTCTAAGATTAAATCAATAAAAATAACTTGTTCTCACAAATTTTAAGCATGAAAGGAGGAGGTTTATATTTTATAGCAATCATGGCTGTAAAGTGTATATTTCTTAAGGAATTATAGCTTTGAAATTAAAACTCCAATTAATGGTTAATTATGGTAAATTTTTAAGTTGTCAATAAACTTACTTTCAATAATAACTAAATAACTCAATGCAATCAAATAAAAAAATGGTTAACTTACTCGTGATACTGACTATTCTTTTAAGAAGATTAATTCAACAACTTCACAATCTGAATATGTGCAAAGCTTACCTCAAACAATATTTTTAAGAAGACTCGAGATGAACTCGTGGTTTCATCTTGATTCAAGTGAATGGAAGACATGACTTCCCATGAAATAGCATCTGAAAACAAAAGGTGAGCAAAGAGCTTTGCTACATTTCTTAATTTTTCAATCTCCAATCGGTGGCAGGTCTCGTAAGCATCTTTGAAAATACTTTCAAATGGCTCTTGATAGATTCTGTTTATCTTGCAAAAGCGTTGGGCAAGGAGGCCATAGAATTTCATGTAGGTCCTCTGTTGAGCACAGCAATCAATAATCATGTTACAAAGCTCTTCCTCCCAACCAGGTTTTATCTCTCCCTTAAGTAGTTTGTGAGCACATTCATCAACATCCAAAGATGATTGAATGGTGAGATATACAGTCCGTCTAAAGGCAACTAAATTGGTCTCTGTGTGATCCAAGATGGTCTTCCCATCTTTATCCTTCTGTTCATCATCCTCATCTTCATCAGAGTCCTTTTCATCATCAGAACCTGATTCCTTGCTGTTTCCCTCTGAACCACTCTCATCATCATCATCATCATCACTCTGATTCAAAATACTAATTCTAAGTTCCTTGTATTTGTTCTCATTCTCCTCATAATTGGGATCTATCTTGAACACATTTAATATCTCTTCTCCATTCAGGTTGTTGTCCAATTCTATGATATGGGTAAACTGGTCTTCTTCCTCTACAATATCCAAATCAGATATAACAGCTGGAAAATCTTTGAAATTTTCTTTCTTAATTGCCATCAAAACTTCTATCATATATTTGAACCGAGCATCTAATTTTCCTTCATGTAAAATATTTCTTAAGGTTTCCATAATGATCATAAGTCCTTTGGGTGATACTTCACTCAGCTTCATTCCACATTCTTTCAAAAAAGCAATTGCTAACTCCACTGAGGCTTGTCTTGATTTATCTCCCACATCAGACTCATCCATTATATCTTTTGCCTTCTCCAAAAGCATTGTCAATATCTCAAGGGCAACAACTTCATGGGCCACCTGTTGGTTGACCAAATGTGCTAAGAATCTACATGAAGACATGCAATAGTTTTTGTCATTTCGTTTAACTCCTCTTCGTAACTGAATAACAAGACGATGCAGCAAGAGTTCACCAATCTGTGGAAACTTTGAGTTGACAGCAGCAACTACGGCAGCATAAACATGCGTGAATGTGGGTGAGAAAGCTTGAGCTTGCATCAATGATCTACACAAGATTCCTCTTCCCCTCACAATATTTTCTTTAAAGAGTTCTCTCACAATGATTCCTATGTTGGAGACATTTACTTTATTGACAATACCAGTGACTGATTTCTTTAAGGCTTCCCAGGCTAACCTCTGAAAGGAAGCGGAGGATTTATCAGCAATTTGATCTTGCATCATTTTTAGTCTCGCAGGAGGAATATACGCTCCTCCACTCCTCGATGAAAGAGGGTCTAAAACTGGTTTCTTGATTGAAGGAGCTGGAGGTTCTTTTTCCGATGCTTTATCATCTCTTCGGAGACCTTTTTCAGCTTTAAAATTTTCTTCTTCCTCCGGTTTCAGCTTTATAACTTTACTCTTGGGGCTATCTGAATCTCTCGTATATCTATTAGATTCATTCTCCCTCTCTTTAGGATCATCAATTTTAATTCCAAGTTGGTCCGCATATTTATTCCAATAGGTGTCACTGGTCTTTGTTTGGCGTGATTTTGAAGGGGGAGATTCTGTCAACAGGGGAGGCTTGCTATTAACATTGTCAGATGGCCAAGTATGGGAATTCTATCATCATTAGTCAGTCTTGTTTTAGAAGTCTTTTTATCATTTCTCTCTGCTGGTTCTTTTAATTCTTCTCCTCTCATATTCTCATGATCACTGTTATCATAAGCATTTTGCTGTTTCTTATCTTTACATTCTCTCTCAAGAGTGTCTTCCATATAAAGCTCTTTTTGAATTTGTTCTCTCATTTTTTGAAGCTCATATAAATCTGCTTCTTGGCATTCTTTCGCAACATCTACAACCTTTTCCACTTCTAAATGCTTGCTGTGTCTTTTTCTTTAAAGCCCTCCAAATAACTGCTTCCATTCGGAGATGAAGATCGCTTCCTTTTCAGTTTTCTTGATCTATTATCTCTATTATCAGTACTGCTTATTTCATCAATGGATGACTCTCTAATATTTTTAGCATCAGCATCATCATCATCAGCAGCAGCATCAGCAGCAGCATCAGCAGCAGCAGCAGCAGCATCAGCAGCAGCAGCATCAGCAGCAGCATCAGCAGCAGCAGCATCAGCAGCAGCATCAGCAGCAGCATCAGCAGCAGCAGCAGCATCAGCATCAGCAGCATCAGCATCAGCAGCAGCATCAGCAGCATCAGCAGCAGCATCATCATCATCATCAGCATTATCATCAATATTATTATTCAAGCTACAATCTTTTGTAACTAAGTTATCTATCACCTTATCATTTACTGATTCCTCTTTAACCATATCAGAATTTGTTTTCTCAATTTCTGGTTCCATTTGATCACTTTCCAAGTGTCTTGTTTTCTTTTTAATTTCAATACTTTCAATTAAATCTTGACTTGAATTTTTATTATTTATATCTTCGACACTGCCAATAACCTCCTCCTTCGTAACTTCATTTGAGAAATCTTCTAATGGTTTTTCTTTATCTTTTTTCTCTCTCTTCTTTTCACTTTTGTCTTCAAATAAAATGTTTTCCTGTGACTTACTGTGGCTATCCTCCATTTTGTTTTGTATTACTTCACTCCTATCATTGAGATGACTTCTATCATCAATGTTCTCATGCTTTGTATCAGAACTACTGCTCTCTCTCCTGTCATCAACCTTATTTCCCTCTCTTCTCTTTGTTTCATCTGAGCTTTTGTCTCTACTTTCCTCAGAGGCCTCTTCCTTCCTGTTATCTCCACTCGTGTCCTCCTTTTCCCCACTCCTATTTATACCACTTTCTCCACTTTTGTCTCTACTGCTTCTGATGCTCTTTTCAAAACTACTACTCCTACTCTTCTCTCTTTTTCTCTTTCTTCTATCTTTACTCACACTTTCATTTTGACTTCTACTCCTGCTTCTTTTTGTGTTTAAGTTTCTACTGTTTATGTTTTTACTTCTACTTTGACTATTACTTCGGTTTCTGCTCCCACTTTTCCTGCTTTTGCTCCCACTCCTCCTGATTCTGCTTCCACTTCTGCTCCCCCTGATTCTGCTTCCACTTCTACTCCCCCTGACTCTGCTTCCACTTCTACTCCCCATGACTCTGCTTCCACTTCTACTCCCCATGACTCTGCTTCCACTTCTACTCCCCATGACTCTGCTTCCACTTCTACTCCTCCTCAGTCTGCTTCCACTTCTACTCCTCCTCAGTCTGCTTCTGCTTCCACTTCTCCTGATTCTGCTTCCACTTCTCCTGATTCTGCTTCCACTCCTCCTGATTCTGCTTCCACTCCTCCTGATTCTACTTCTGCTTCCACTTCCACTCCTCCTGATTCTGCTTCCGCTTCCACTCCTTATTCTGCTTCCGCTTCTACTCCTTATTCTGCTTCCGCTTCCACTCCTTATTCTGCTTCCGCTTCCACTCCTCCTGATTCTGCTTCCGCTCCTCCTGATTCTGCTTCCACTCCTCCTGATTCTGCTTCCGCTCCTCCTGATCCTGATTCTGCTTCCGCTTCCACTCCTGACTCTGCTCCCACTTCCACTCCTCCTGATTCTGCTTCTGCTTCCACTCCTCCTGATTCTGTTTCTGCTTCCACTCCTCCTGATTCTGTTTCTGCTTCCACTCCTCCTGATTCTGCTTCCACTCCTCCTGATTCTGCTTCCGCTCCTCCGGATTCTGCTTCTACTTCCACTCCTCTGGATTCTACTTCTACTTCCACTCCTCTGGATTCTACTTCTACTTCCACTCCTCTGGATTCTACTTCTGCTTCCACTCCTCTGGATTCTACTTCTGCTTCCACTCCTCTGGATTCGACTTCCGCTTCCACTCCTCTGGATTCGACTTCCGCTTCCACTCCTCTGGATTCGACTTCCGCTTCCACTCCTCTGGATTCGACTTCCGCTTCCACTCCTCTGGATTCGACTTCCGCTTCCACTCCTCTGGATTCGACTTCCGCTTCCACTCCTCTGGATTCGACTTCCGCTTCCACTCCTCTGGATTCGACTTCCGCTTCCACTCCTCTGGATTCTACTTCCGCTTTCACTCCTCTGGATTCTACTTCTGCTTTCACTCCTCTGGATTCTACTTCTGCTTTCACTCCTCTGGATTCTACTTCCGCTTTCACTCTGGATTCTACTTCTGCTTCCACTCCTCTGAATTCTACTTCTGCTTCCACTCCTCTGGATTCTACTTCTGCTTCCACTCCTCTGGATTCTACTTCTGCTTCCACTCCTCTGGATTCTACTTCTGCTTCCACTCCTCTGGATTCTACTTCTACTTCCACTCCTCTGGATTCTACTTCTGCTTCCACTCCTCTGGATTCTACTTCTGCTTCCACTCCTCTGGATTCTACTTCTGCTTCCACTCCTCTGGATTCTACTTCTGCTTCCACTCCTCTGGATTCTACTTCTGCTTCCACTCCCCTGAATTCTTCCTCCTCTTCCACCCCCCTGAATTCTTCCTCCTCTTCCACTCCCCTGAATTCTACTTCCACTCCCCTGGATTCTATTTCCACTTCCACTCCCCTGGATTCTACTTCCACTTCCACTTCTTCTGTTTTTAGTGCTTTTATTTCTGCTTCTACTTCTCCTGTTTCTGCTTCTACTACTCCTGTCTCTGCTTCTACTTCTCCTGTCTCTGCTTCTACTTCTCCTGTCTCTGCTTCTACTTCTCCTGTCTCTGCTTCTACTTCTCCTGTCTCTGCTTCTACTCCTGCTTTTATGTTTATTTCTACTCCGACTAAAGTGTCCACCTCTATTATGCCTATCTTCCTTACTTCCCCTTTCCCTACTACTATTCACATATCCTCTATGTCCATATAATTCACTACTTCTTTTTGATTCTTTCCTTCTTTCCATATCATTACTGGATTTCCTTCTTTTTGTTTCTCGACCACTTCTTCCATGCTGCCTGTTTTCTTCTTCCTCATTAGGCTTACTCGTACGACTTTCATCACTCCTATTACTCTCCTGACTGCTCATTCTCCTCTCTTTACTCCTATGTTTTCTTTTCTCTCTTCTATCATTGCTTGAAGATGAAGAAGATCTTCTCGCGTGTCGATTGCTCATCTATAAAAGAAAAAGCTTAGACAGTTCAAAACATTATTTTAATTATACTTAAGTGATTATGTGACATCACTATACCACACCATAATAAACTCCAATATAATCTCATTCTATAACCAAGGTGGTTTTCTGCAACAAACCTCACAATGAAGATAATTAGAGTGCATTTACTAAATTTGTATCTTTTTTTTAATGGTCTTTCAGTAAAACTTAAATGTTCATTTTATTAGTGATACCCTGGAGATTTAACCACTGGCCAGATGTCCAGCATCCAGCTATCTGGCTGGACTTATATAAAGTGTTTACAAATAATACTCTAATTCTTATGCAATTCTTCCGTTAAGTAAACTTAAAGGAAATATAAATTTCGGAAAACCTTTTTAAAACACTACAATTTAGCAATCCATTTTATGATTTTACCTGAATTTTATGCAATAACCAAACATAACAATATGTAGGATTTATAACTTCTGTGTCACTGTCATTGTGTCATATGGTGTGAGAGGCCTATGCAAAGAGTAAAATAAAATTAAAATACTCTCCTTTTAAACTGTATACTGTAACTACATTTTGTATCACAAACCATACATTTATCATGAACTATATATTTGTAGCTAGCCCTTTTTAATGTGTAAGCACTGATATATGAAGCATGGAGCTGAGGGAAGATGTGGAAGGGGGAAAATTAAATACAGATTCCGTAAATGGTCTCTGGTGCACTAAAAATAGGAATTTTGGGTAGAAGTCAATGGTTATTCAATCAACTGAGATGGAAAATTCACTTTTATTCAGAGCACAGGATAGAAACGCATAGTATTAGGACAATGTAGTGTATTTTGTAACTTGTAATAATTAATATTATCCTTTTCCACCTTATAATTATAAGAGAGTATTATAATGATAAATGATTTCTTGAGAACTTTATTTAAAATAATATGAATTTCCAATTCAATGTGTAAGCACATGCTTTTTTGCTTACGCCTATCTACAGTCCTGTATTGTATGAGAACCTGATCTAAAAGAGTTTATTTGTTGATTTTAAATGTACAGTGATGATAGGCCTATAATTAAAAACTTAATTATATACAAACCTAAAACTTAATTACATACTTAAAATTGTATTTCTTATTAGCTATTAAGTTGTTATGACCTTTAATGAGCTAAGTGAAGTTAATATATTTGTAAAGGAATATTTATTAGAGTGCAGACAGTCAGAACATGGCCTAAATTCAATAATTCAAAGTATAGATGAACATTTAGCACTTGCTTTTTGGTATGTTATAGTTTACAAATTTTATTATTGTTATTATTATTATCACTATCATTATGAAATGTAAGAAGTTAAAATTAAAAAGTAATGAAATACATAGAAGCATATTTTACATATATGTACCTTTTTCATGTTTGGGAAATGATGTTAGTTTCGTAAAATAGTTACTGAAATGATGCGAAGCAATCTGAGTAGAAACAAAGAAAATGAACCTTATTAGAATATATGAGACAGGTCACTAATATATAGTAAAATATGTAATGAAAATGAAAGGTAAATTATGCTACATAGCTTTAACCATTGATTTCTGAACTTTCTGTATCGTAGTACATATTTTCAGAGATGTATAAAATTAATGACACATTTTCTGAACCAAATATAACAGTTGTAGAAAAAAAAATGTATTATGCCAGTATAAAATGGACTTTACTCATAATTTTTTTTGTGGAACACCCTTTAGGAACCACTGGCTCGAAAGCAGGGTATATATATTTGTACATTTGTGAATTTTATTTGTAATTTTAATGATAAAGGGTAAAGGAAAAAGACATTGAATGCCAACCCACAGAATCATAACGAGGAACTAACTGCACCGAAAAAACAATCTATCAGCTAAGAACAGTTTTCTATCTTTTCCCCTTATTCTTTCCTCAATTGTTGATTCTGATAACAAATGTAGATAATAAAAATATTTAATTTTCCCTACAAAAATACTTAAGATAACTCATTAATATAAACCTCTTTCTCTCATCAGATTAGCCAAATTGAGATCTAAAGGAATTGACAACCTGTGAGAGAATCAAGAGGACTGCTCTAAGATAAGCCTAGTATCCTCCCAAATTCGCAATTATCTATTTTCAGTTGTTTCTACAGTGATTTCTTGCTGGTCTACAATATAGATGTACAGGGTATTATTCACTGTCCTAACCGAGGACAGTTTTGCTGATAAATACTAGTTCCTACAACCACTCATTACAAGATTTTAATATAGCAAGCAATTATGAGAGCCAAATGCCCAAGAAACAAGGTTATAATGGTGAAGAACTCCCTTAGGCTATTAAGACAATTACTGTACTCCACCTAAGGGAAGTGTGAAAAGTGTGCATCAAAGCCTTGTGAACTTGGCTATTTAGCTATTTCTTAAATCATTCAGGGTAGGTTCCCCCTACCATTTTTTTTTTTGTCAGGCATTTTATTACAGCTAACTATTGACATGGAAACAAGATAGCTTACACTGAATCTACATACAGGTAGCAAAGAACATTTTAAACCTTTCCTATTGGGGTAATTCTATGAGAAATAGACAAATGAAGTACACGGTCACCTCTTCAAAATTCATGAAACTTGGTGTGAGGGTTGGTTTAGGTCCAAATTACAAATTTCTGAATTTTTTGGAAAATTGGTCAAGTTGGTCAAATTTTATGGCTTGACCAAATTTTGGTCAAATGAAAAAACCAATAATTTTCAAACGTAAATATCTCAGCTCCTAATTGTGGTAGTGTAGTAAGTCTTAAACGCTAAAATATGTAAAATTAACTGTAGTTTCGAAATATGTAGCATTTTTTTAGGGTAACAAAAATAAAATTATGATTTTTTGGAATTTTTTTTTTTTTTTTTTTGGCGATTTGGCAGCGAAGATATCATTTTTTGAAAAAAAGACCAGGAATAAAAATGTTTATTTGATGTATGTACACCATAATAAGTAATAAAAAGTCAGCTTATCGACGATTATTATGAAAAAAAATGACTAAAAAAAAAAAATCCTCCAAATTTTAACAATTTTTTGCTTTCTTTCCAGATTTTCAGTCTACAGTATACCTAATTTTCTAGTATACGTAAATTTACCTAACCCTTAAAATGCCTCAAAACAAAATTTGTTGTGATCCTATGAAAAAACACTAAGAAGAATTTTTTGTAACATCAAAAAAGTAAACTCTGCCATGGCAGCTGCAAGCTATGGAATTTTGGAAGAAAATCAATTACTATGCAGCAATTGCTATGTCACAATTAAAAAGAAGCCAATTGTATTAGAACATGTTCAATGTTCATCCAGAGAGCCGGAACCTGCACCAATACCTGAGCCAGACATACTTAATGAATCTATGGAGCAAAGCAGTAGCGATTCCACGAATCCACCACCATTGGAAGAATTTGTCCTTCAGGACAGGCAATTCAATAAAGATTTGCTCAGCGATAATATTTTACCTTTATTTGATGAAAGCCCTATTAAAACAGGTAATAAAACAATAGAGACTCCGTTCAGGACATTTGTTTCTTAATGCCAAATTCGTAGTTTTCTGTTTTTAAATATTAGCATCAGCACTTGAATACATATATACAAAATATTTGATATTTGATTATTTCACACAACCTAAATTTATGAATTTGTTTTACAGCTGGATTGAAGCCGGGACAAAAACAGATAAAGACTTCTACGAAGTTGTAGATGTAGAGCTTTCTTTGCAGAAATGTCTGAGTGAACCTATTACTTCTATCAAAGGTACTCAACAATTACATCGCTTCATCCCAATTTCCAAGAATTCGTTGAAGGTTTATCCACTCTCTCAGAGTGCACAGTCAGTCAAAATAAGAGAGCTCATTAGAGTTTCTGCTTCGGTTCAAGAACATAATAGTGTCTCTCAACGCGAAATTGAAACAGGCTCTTTTGTGGGTTGTATGTATGAAAATAAACTATGGCTCAGATTAGTCCAGTCCTTTGACTGTGAATATGATGATTTTCTGATAAAATTTCTCCATCCTTCGGGCGTATGTCCCTCATACATTTTTCCTGCTCAAGATGATGTTTGTCACGTTCCAACAGAAAATATATTTGGGAGTATTGAAGCAAGTTTATGAGGAGGAACAAGAATACAATACATTTTTCCGCTTCAAGAATTAAATAACTTTTCAAAGATAAAATAAATTCTATCGAATGTATACTATTTAAGATTGTCTATAATATTTCTAAAATTTTTATCTAAGATTTGTGTATCTACTTAATAGTTATAAAAATCTTTTCAAATTCTTTTTTCTTATTATATTATTAGTGTCTAAAATTTGGATTCACTGGATGAGAATACTGTCTCTTAATTCATTCTCAAAGACTTGTGTACATGTAGTATTAGGAAGAGTATTTTATACTCTGATAAGCGCTTTATAAATTAAACATTATTATTGTCAATATATTCTGTCCCTAAATATGAGAGGTTATGTATGTACATTGTACATATATTTTAAAAGATTTTTTCTCCTTTGGTTTATCTACATGTATTTTTTATATGAATTGAAAACTGTCTTTTTTGGACCAACAAGTCTAATAAATCTTAGTCGTCTGAAAAAAAAATTTATTACTTAATTTCAAACTCAGTTTTGAGCCCTATAATAAACTATAAGCTGACTTTTTATTACTTATTATGGTGTACATACATCAAATAAACATTTTTTATTCTTGGGTCTTTTTTTCGAAAAATGATATCTTCACTGCAAAAAAAAAAAAAAAAAAAAAAAAAAAAAAAAAAAAAAATTCCAAAAAATCATAATTTTATTTTTGTTGCCCTAAAAAAATGATATATATTTAGAAACTACAGTTAATTTTACATATTTTATCATTTAAGACATTACTAGACCGGATTTTGCCCTTTTTGCCTTTTTTATTCCCGTTTATAGATTCATAGGCTTCTTTTAGAGAAATCCATTTCGGGACTGTGGGATGTACAGTGCCCGCGAAAAGTATCCGATCACTCAAGAAAATACAATATTTTCCCTTAATATTCAGAGACACGTAATTCACTTTCTATTTGTTCTAGCGACATCTGGTAACTTTGAGGTTGCTCGCTGATATGAGAGCTATCCAACGCATTCTCAAATTAGTGTTCTGGTAGCCTTCGTTGCGGGTGGCTGTGTCTCAAATTTGTCAGATTTCACTGTTTGTGTAAATTTCTTGATTTTTTTTTTTTTTTACAGAAAGTGGTGTAAATAAAATTTATATATAATGTGTGCTAAAAAAACAACTTAAGAGTGATTGTCGAGGTGCTATTGTTGCTTTGCATGCATGTGGGAAATCACAGAGACAGATAGCTAAGGAATTAAACATATCCCAAAGTACCGTTAATTTATGGGTTTCACAGGCTAAGAACAATGGTGGCCTAACCACGCCAGTCCCTAAAAAACGATCTGGCAGACCGAGAAAAACAAATTCGCGAACAGACAAACTTATGAAACGTTTAGTATTGAAAAACCCAACAATAACTGCGAAAGAAATAAAATTTAATATGAATAATTTGTTATCTGGTGTTTCTGAACGAACTATCCAGGAGCGGCTCCAAAAAGAACTCGGATTACCATCTCGCCATGCTGCTAAGAAACCGTTCATTAATGAAAAAATGCGTAAAAAACGTGTCGCATTTTGTAAAAAATACATTCATTGGACTGTTGATGACTGGAAGAAGGTTTTATTTAGCGATGAGTCAACATTTTTGACATTCAGAAGTTGTCCAAAAAAGGTTCGCCGGCCTATTGGCTCAAATAGGATGGACCCTAAATACACCCTAAAGACAATGAAACACCCTCCAAGTGTGATGGTTTGGGGTTGTTTCGGTTACTATGGGCGTGGAAACTTATATTTTCTTCCGAAGAACACAACTATGAATGGTGCACGGTATTTAGCAATGCTACAGGATAAACTTCCAATGGCAATGGCAATCCAAAGGACAAAAACATACATGCATGATGGTGCACCATGTCACAGGGCCAAAATAGTGACAAAATGGATTACTGACAATAAATTTGATATTTTGGATTGGCCTGGTAATAGTCCAGATCTCAATCCGATAGAAAATCTGTGGCTAATAATAAAAAATAAGGTTGAATGCCACGACACTGGCTCAGTCGAAAAATTACAAGAGGCCATCAAAAAGGTATGGTGCAAGGAAATATCAGTGGAAGTTTGTCAAAACTTGATTAAATCCATGCCAAAACGTCTAGAACAAGTCATCCAAACCAAAGGACAGATGACAAAATACTAATATAAGGTTAGTATACATTTAAACATTGTTTTTTATGTAAAAAATACAAATTTCAAGGGTGATCGGATACTTTTCGCGGGCACTGTATATAATTAAATGTTATAGCGCCTATAAACGCCTATTTTGATGGTTAGTGCCTAATTTTAAAATACGTGCCTATATATGCCTTTTTTAATTTTATTGTACTAAGTAAAGCAAAATAACTCGCATTTTTTTTAAACTTGTGGGCCTAAATAGGGCAGGGGATGGTAAAACCGAGGCTAGTCCTGAGGCAACCAGCACAGCCAATCAGATCACAATACGTCAGCCAAATACAGCCAATCAGATCACAATACGTCATTGTGACGCGTTCGGGCTCGATCATTTTGTTTGGTGCGTGCAACGTGGTCTCTTTGTTCAAGTGCTTTTGCTAAATAAAATCTCACGTTTGTGCTTTTTTTATAGGTGAGAAAAAATGCCTAAGGACAAGACAGCCAAAAGTGTTCTGTTCAGGCAGTGGATCAAGAAGGACCCAAACTTCATTACGGATGGTAGAGTTATTTTCTGCGAACCTTGTTCCAAGAGGTACGTTGTAACATTTTTATTCTCTATCCAAAATAACAAACCCACTCGATGTAAACAAATGCATGCAAGGGAATTTGACGCTCCAACAATGAGTGATAATGTGAGCTTTTCCGAATTTAATAGCATCCTAAAGATAAATTGGTAAAGAGTGGTGAAAAACAAAGTTTTAAATTATTTTAATATTAATTTAATTAACCAAACAACCAACTTCGACGTTCGACTAATGCATTTTATAATTTAGTTCCCCTAAAAATTGTCGTTTTCTGTAGTTTCTAAAAAAAAAAAAAAAGATTGGTATCTAAAGAAATTATTAAGTTAAGTTGGGTTCTTATAATGAATAGAGAATAATAGTTTTTTGTTTGTTGTTAATTTCATTTATTTTAATCAATTGTATATATTTTTATCCTTAGTGTATGAACTGTCATTGTATTAATAATATTTGTCATATGGACTATAGTCTTCCAATAAACCTTTTCATTTTCATTTTCATTTAATGCATGGCGCAGTAATTAAGTTTGGTCTTCAGTAATACTTGTCATCTTTGCAGGTAAAATGCGAGAAAAAATGCCATTTGGACCAACACAAAAATACTGCTATGCATTTGATGAACTCTAAGAAGAAAACTGCAACATGCCAGCCCTTCTTTCCAAGTCCCACAGAGTCGGATAAGTTGCAGCAGCAGTTCCATGCTGATTTGTGTGCTTCAATGGTGGCGGCAAACATACCTTTTAACAAGCTGCAAAATGCGGCATACAAAGAATTTTTAGCAAAGTACACGAAAATGAAAATTCCCGATGAATCTACTTTGAGGAGAAACTACCTCCATCCAAAATATGAATCTGTAAGTTTAAATATGTTGATTTAATTTACTTCATTTTAATTTTCATTTTACAGGTTTAAATTCATTTCGCATTGATTTAAAATAATTTAATATTTTAATTTATTTTGTTTAAATTTTGAGTTTTATTTCACTTCATTTCTTTAATTTTTGCCATTTTACTATATTAAATTTTGATTATGTCAAATGTAAAAGAATGGCTAAACGAGCATTCTGTTGATATCACTCTTTATCAAGTTATGCACATTGTGTGTATTTATTAACTTAAATACTACATGAAATTTCTAGGTTATTGAAGAGATCAGATAAGACGTCAATTATGCCAACTTCTGGGTGTCAGTTGACGAGATGACAGACACCTGTGGACGTCAAGTTGCCAATGTGGTGCATGTGACTTGCCTGGCTCATGCTCTCCATCGGGTGGCAGAAAACATCCGGGGACATTTTCGGAACGTAAATGCACTTGTATCGTCGGTGAAGGTCTTTCTCAAGGCACCTTCATGAATTGCTGCTTTCAAGGCAGCTCTTCCAGAAACACCCTTGCCACCTCAGCCAGTTTTGACTCGATGGGGTTCCTGGCTTCAAGCTGCCATGTATTATGCTGAAAATATCAGCAAAATTGTCAAGGTACGAAACATATTCAGTTTAATTAGTACATTCTTCTACAGCCATTTAAAAAGCAGCAAAGCAAATTTCATCTTAATTCTGTTTTTTGCTGCAGGTCGTTGAAAATTTAGACGAGCATGAGGCAGTCGTGATAGGAGAAGCGAAGGAGGCCTTATCGTATCTAACCCTTCGAGGAGACCTGGCCTACATCATGGCCAATTTCGGACGGGTGCCAGGGACCATAACCAAGCTGGAGGAGAGAGGCCTGCCGTTTGTTGAAGCAGTGGAAATAGTTCAAAATTTAAGGAAGGAGCTGAGCCAGGTTCCTGGTAACGTAGGGAAAGAAGTGGTAGCAAAATTTGAAAATGTTCTCAGACGCAATCCTGGTTGGCAAACCATAGTGAATGTTTCAACAATGTTCAAAGGAGAGTGTCAGGAGGTTCTGGACTTTGAGCCAAACGAATTAGCATTTTGAAGTTCGCACCAATTACGTCTTGCGATGTCGAAAGGTCGTTTTCTCGATATAAAAATGTATTGAGTGACAGGCGATGTCAATTTACGCCACAGAACCTTGAAAAATTTTTAATCATCAATTGCCATTTCAATTTATAGTTTAGTTGAGTTTTTGTAAGAAGATAGTTTAAATGTTTGGATTTTACTTTGATGCAAATAAAATGTTTGATGGTTTCTGAGATGTTTAGTTTATTTTTTACAATAAAAATCCTGATATTCATCAGAACTGCAAATGGGTTTACTGTAAGTCAACAATAATAAGAGAAAAGTGGGAAAATAGAAATGCCTATTAAGTGCCTTTTTTAGCTTTTAGTGCCTATTTAAGTGACTTTTTTAGGGCTTCTTTAGTGCCTTTTTGCCTACCTATTATTGATTTTTTAGTGCCTATCAATCCTAACTCTACTTATTACGCTACCACAATTAGCAGCTGAGATATTTATGTTTGAAAATTGTTGGTTTTTTCATTTGGCCAAAAATTTGGTCAAGCCATAAAATTTGACCAACTTGACCAATTTTCAAAAAAATTCAGATTTTTGTAATTTGGACCAAAACCAACCCTCACACAAAGTTTCATGAATTTTGGAGATGGTGGAGTGTACATTTGGTACTTTCATTTGTCTATTTGTCCTGGAATTACCCATTGTCCACTCACCTACACACATAACATAGCTAAACATTTTGGGTAGTTTTAAGTAAAATCTATCTATGGTAATATAAGGATGAGACAATTAGTATGTGCACAATCAACTCTCATACTGAACCATATAACCCTCAACAGCTCTATTTCAGATGAGATAAAGTTCATACTTCAGACAAGAAAAAATTTTTTGAGAGATTAAACATCATGTGTTCCTATGTAAGCTTATATTCATGTATGTAAACTGGTTATTTATGGATCAGATAAAAAATTTAATGAGAGCAGGTAGCTATATTTAATGTACAAGTAAATATTTTTTTTACTGTATAATACATCTATTGAATGCCTGGGTAGTTCAGTGGCTATGATGGTAGACTCTGAGCAGTGTGGTGATGGTTCACTTCTAGCCATTGGCATTGGGTGGAGTTGAGCTGGCCACTTACTGTTTCTGTTTTAGTTCGTGTGAACCTTGGGGCACACACACCCCTACATCATGGGGAAATGAGCTTCTTGGATGTTAACTTTTATCCAATACACCTATTATTGTAGTAATATAACAAAATGTTATATAAACTATGCCAAAACCTACAAAGATGTTTGAGAAGGAATCCAGAAATTTTTATTCAATGTTTCAAAGAAAGTACAAATATACACAATAGCCAATCTCTCTTTTAATACATTACTCCACCAAAATGTAACCTGTATTACATTACCAAATTATATGTATATACACACACACACTCAGACTCTGCTAATTCAACACTCAGTATTTTAGCTATCATGATAATTTAGCCATTTTTATGTCAAAATATCAGGCAAATTTTGGAAGATTTGGTGAAATTTGCCAGATATTTTGACACAGAGAAAAATAGCCAAATTATCGTGATAGCCAGGGCTGTGGAGTCGGAGTTGGAGTCAGTCAATTTTGAGTGGAGTCGGAGTCGTGGAGTCGGTCAATTCTGAGTGGAGTCAGAGTTGGAAGTGCATAGTTGGATGGAGTCGCAGTCAGTGCAAATCCTTCAACTATAACCACAACAGCCTAGGTCTAGCTCAATTTTATGAATAAAATAGATTTAACCTAATGTTTTAATATATAATATAATATAATATATAAATATAGTTGCTTATAATTAATAAGGATTATAATTAATTAATTAACATAATTAATAATAAGGAAATTTAAAAATTTTGTACTAGCAACCCTAAATCTTTTTCAGATTTTTAGATTTCAATTTGATAAGTAATGATAACAGCGTAATGTCACATCAAAAGTATAAATCTGCTGTTTTTTAATATTTTTCACTCACTGCTGATGGAAAATATTATATATGTCAGTGCCAAAAGGGCACTGATGATCAGGAAAAAATATGTGATGCCAAAATTAGTGCCTTCTCAGGTGAAGGATCCAATGCTCCAACAAGAGCAGGAAATCTAAAATGCCACCTTCAACAGCATCATCCAAAGGATTACAAAATTGTGAATGAAAAGGATGATGAAAGAAAGGAGGAGGCTGATGACAATTCAAGCACAAGTTCTTGTCAAACTACTGTCACAAAATATTTTATGAGTGAAAAAGTCACAGTGACCATGACAGCAGACAAATTTAAAGCATGCATAATTGAAATGGTTGTAAAGAATTCGCTCCCTCTAACATTTTTTTCAACCCTGGCTTTTGCTAATCTGAATGGGGAAATGGCAAATATACTTGGCATTTCATTAGAACGTGGCAACATTCGTAATATGACGATGGAAGAATTGCAAAAGCAGAAGCATGCACTAAAAGAATGTCTTCGAGGTCAAATCCTGTTCTTAAAGATGGATTCCTGTACTCGCCATAGAGTAAACTACTTTGCAATTAATATTCGCTTTATCGATGATAAAAAAGAAGTAGTCACGCAGACATTAGCAGTAAGAGATACTAAAGCACAGCATACCAGTGATTATCTTGAAAAACTAGTAATGGATGTATTAAATGATTTTAACATCAGAAAGGACCAGGTATTGTCAATTGTAACAGACAATGCTTCCAACATGGTGAAAACACTTGAAAAATTTAACAAAAAAGAAGTTGTGGAAGATTCAGAAGACAGTGATGATTATTCTGAAGATAATGAACAAGTAATGGTGGTTGATGATCACGATAGTCACGATACATTAGATTCATTTGTGGATACTGCAGCAAGAATATCCAAAATCCATCATATGCGTTGCAGTGTCCACACACTGCAGTTGGCAATACACGATGGCTTGAAAGGACAACATGCAGCTAATCTCATTGGAAGAATATGAAAAATTGCTGTGGCAGCTAGAACGGCAAAACTAGACTCTATTTTGAAGCGACGAGCTGGCAAAGGAGCAATTTTGGACCAAGCGACTCGGTGAGGCAGCACATACATGATGATTCAACGGATTCTTGAAATAAAAACTTTCCTTAGCGACATGGCCTCCCCGGATGTCATCATGACTGAGGCTCAGTGGGATCAGGTAAAACAACTCGAGGGCTTACTTTGCCATCCTTATAACGTGACAAAAAAATTGCAATCAGATGATTTGACTCCTGGCTTATTCTATAAGGAGTGGAAGATGCTTATTTTCCATCTGTCTCAAACTGGTGGCACACTAGCCGATGATATAAGGAATTCGATGATACAGAGAGAAAACTTCTGCTAGACAATGATATTCTTTTGGCTGCTATATATGTTGATGCCATGTACAGAGTGACATTAACAGAAGTGCAGCAAATCAGAGCCAAAGCTGCCTTATGTGATGTAGCCATCCATACATATTAAAGGTCTACAAGATCATGGTCATGATGAATCTGAGGCAGTAGTTGGGCTACTTCATGGCAGTCATACAATTTCGTCGTCGTCATCAAATTCAGGCTCTGATGAAGAATTAGATTTTGAAAAACATCTGGACAGGCAAGAGTGATCAAAGCGAAGGCGATTGGAATTGGAACAGGAGGAACACCCCCAGAATGCATTGGATAAATTCAAAATCAATTTCTATAAATCATTGGAGGAGGTGGAAAAGATTGATCATTCATCAAAGTTGACTGTGAAAGAAGCAATTGCTAAATATCCCAAAATAGTCCAAGATGCTTCTATGACTGTTATGGCCTTGCCACCTACTCAAATTAGTGTAGAATGCTTATTTTCAGCCCTTAAAATCATCCGCTCTGACTTAAGAGCATCACTGAAAGAAGATTTAATGGAAGCGATCCTTTTTTTAAGAACAAATTCAGTTTAGGTTAGTACATTTTGTTACAGATGTTTATAATAATACAAAAACATCTTATTAATTTGCTAACCCAATAATAATCTTATTTTGTTTAAGCTTCAATCAGTTTGTATTTTGGTATTTATTGTAATTTTTGAATAGAGAAAAAAAGCCATTAAGGCATAGTTACAGCCACTAAGTAACCTGATGAGTCATGTGGTGGTGATGAAATGCCTTGTTTATGAATCTCCATTGACCTAATAAAGCTAATCGTAATCAATTTGGCCTTAACATTCCATTGGAGTCGGAGTCGTAATTATACAAGTCAGATTTCTGGAGTCGGAGTTGGAATGTTAAAATGTTTGGAGTCGGAGTTGGAGTTGGCAAAACCACAAAACCACATTACACTCAGCCCCCACTAAATTGACACTAGGTATTTCAGCTATCACAATAATTTGGATATTTTTCTGCATGTTGAAATATCAGACAAGTTTCGGAAGATTTGGTGAAAATAGTTGAATTACATAGCAATCACTATGTGGTACGTACATCTGAACTGCACACATGATCAAACCTGCACTCCAGGCACCCATCCACCATTCATAGTTTGTGCTGAAAACAATTTTCCCCAAGGTTTATGGAAATTTAAGCTTATGGTTATGCTTTGTACATTATTGGTAGAAGGGTGACAATATGCATGGCAACAAACAGGTCATGATCATTTTTATCTAGTATTGTAATATAATTATTTGTGGATTAATTGAACAAATACTGTGTATTTATTGCTAAAACAATAAATTCCCTGTTTATCTAGCTACTTTTTAGCATACATAATGCATTCATACCAGACATGG
The DNA here is from genome assembly GCA_023014485.1 of Bathynomus jamesi. Lineage (NCBI taxonomy): Eukaryota > Metazoa > Arthropoda > Malacostraca > Isopoda > Cirolanidae > Bathynomus > Bathynomus jamesi. The sequence continues at coordinate 40,878 of JAJOZX010008243.1, read as the reverse complement.
GGTCAATTACTGGGTTTCTATTACTATTACTTTTGATTCCTTCTATTACTATTACTTTAATTCTCGTCTATTACTATTACTTTTATATGTGGCGTACTTCATTCATTTGAAAAGGATCTTTATGTCTATTTAAATGCAATTAGAAGCAGTGTGTTAACAAACAAACAAACACTTTATTTCAGACTCAACAGATACCAGTGCTGGGCAGCGCAAACAAAAATTCACTTGCGCAAGTGCAAATGCACAAACCCAAACCCATACCTTCCGCAAGCGCAAATGCGCAAACTTCTCGAAACTTGCGCTTGCGCAAACTATTTATATATACAGGGTTTTCAAAAAAATTAAAAATAGGTGCGGTTTTTTTTGGGACACCCTGTATAAAATTAAATTTATAGTAAATCAAATCAAATCAAATCAAATCAAAAGACTTTATTAACACACACACGATCCATAGATATATCAATAAAGAATAGATACAAAATTACAATGTTAAATAAATAATAATAAAAAAAAGAAATTACAATATTACAAAAAAAAACACTTCAAAGCTCCTCAGAGTCCTCCTCCAACTCCATCGTGAGCAGGTCCATGTTGCCCTTCAGGAACACAAACCTCTCAAAGTTCTCAGAGGTCAGGCTGGACCTCTTGGGCCAGGTCCACCTGGAGGGGAGCTTGAGGCTGGGGTTCAGGTACTTGAGGAACCTGGTGAAAGATGGGGACTCCGTGGTTGGCGGGCAACATCTCTTCAACCATGAACCTGTGGAGAAGTTGAAAATTAAATTCATTTTGAACATTTTCAATAAATGTATTTTAAAACATGTTACAAAAAAGATTAGGTATGATTGTAAGGAGTCTTTATCTTATCTTTACAATGAATTTTTATTTTTATATCATATAAATATTTGATATATTTAATAAATTATTTAAATTATTCTATTATTAGTGTATAAAATTAAGATTTATAATTATATTATTTACCTGTGCAAAAGGTCCTGGGCCTTGCTATTGTTGAAGGCGGCAGATCCAGCAAAGGAGGACTCTATGCTGGCCTGGCACATTCTCTTGGAGCCAGAGTCCTTGGTGTCGCCAGAGAGGGACTGGCCGCGCTTGGACCCACCAGTGATGGCAGCGAGGAGGTCTTTGCTCTGGTTGGGGTGAACCTTGAAAAAAAAAAATTATAAATTATATTGTAATGACAGTGATATACAACAGAAGTGTTTGAGTTGAGACAAAGTATAATTTATTATTTAATATTTAATTATATTTTAATAAATAATAATTTCTAACTAACTACTTATCAAGTTTTTTAAAATTTAAAATTTATAAATAAACTTAAACTCACATGCTGGTAGTGGCTCTTGAGGGTGTACAACTGTACATGCTGATGGTGTTGAAGCTGACCTTGGCCATGCACCTCTTACAGATGCTGCTGCCCCTGTAGACCACCCTGCCCCTCTCAGGGGCAGGGTGGGGCCAGGGGTTGTTGAGGTCCTCTTCCTCCTGGTGAGGCTCTGAGCCATGGCTGGTCATGCTGCCGGCTGGGCTGGGGGCAGAGGTGGGGCTGGACAGAGACTGGTGTCTGAGGCTGTCCATGGTTCACTAGTTATAGACAGTAGTTATGACTTATGAAGTTTCTAGAAGTTACTGGAGTAGTTAGTAGTTTGAACTCTGAAATAAAATTAAAATCAACTAATCAAACAAACGTATTTCACTAGCGTTGTTGGTATACTGAGTGCTCACTGCTGTCTGGCGGCGCCACCTGTCTGGCAGTCACGTGTTTATGAGCTAAATCCACTATTTTTAATATTTGTTTTTTTTCACGTTTGCGCACAAGTTTGCGTAAGTACTTGCGCAAACGCAAATGCGCAAGTACTGTACTTGCGCAAACGCAAGTGCGCAACCGAAATCACACTTGCGCAAGTGCCCAGCACTGACAGATACAAACATTATACAAGAGGTCCATAGAAGATTAAGAGATAGTTGTTTGGAGCACTGACTAAGTAGGCCAGTGAATCACTGTGTATAATGAACATACAAATACAATGATCCAACCATGTGGTGGCGTGCCAACTATCACTAACATAAGTAAAGCTATCACCAGGAAGACTACACATGATGAAAGGGTAAAGTTATTATCTTCACAGAAGGCTTTTAAGTGGTTGCTAAACAAAGAATTATCATTAAGCACATTAGCATTAAAGTCACCAATAATAGCTACACATGTCGTATCCAACTCATCAATAATACTGCTGACCTGCCCCTATTTAAAGAGGTAATCATCTCCATTATCAACTGCCTGAAAAGGCATATAGATACACAAAATTAGAAATCTTTTATTGTCTACACAAATTTCTATTCCAGTTAGCCAATTCAAACCACGTTTTAATTCACTAATATATTTCCCATACCCTAACCTCCATAGAATAGCTACCCCACCAGGTGGGTGGCCTGCAAGGAGACCATCTTGTTTATCTCTGGTGGCCTCCCCTATCCCATGAAAGTTACTGGACAGGCTATTCAAGTCCTTTAAGTCCTGTTTCCTGCACACAGAGAATATCAGCATCCTCTAACAGCTTATCAATTATGATCCACCTGTATTTGCTGTTATTGCCTAAGGTTAGGCCTCTACAGTAATAAGAAATTACCTTGAATGTTGCAATTAGGAAGATGCAGGAGTTCTGCCACCCATTTCTACATGTTGAATTCCATTTATACCAGGCACAGCAGTTACAGCATTAAACCCAGCTGGATTTTCCTCCACAGTATGACGCATGATGGCTCCATAATTACCCTCTCCAGCACTTGCAAGAGGGGCTGCAAGTGTTTTTCTTCCCTTCTTCTCATAGAACCATTGCACATATACCCATTCCAGCCATATTGCTGGATCCATAAATATCCCTGGATCATCACAGACTGCTGTAACTTGAAAGGAACTGTACATAGTCCATCTGGAGTCAATTTTCCTACACGTAACCTGAAGGTTCACTTTATCTTCCACAAATGCATGCAGCTCCTCGGCTGTAAGATCAGGTTGACATCTCAAGACAAAAATATTTGTGGTCTTCATTGGTACAGCCATCATACGATCTGTTTTGGCAGCCCCTATGATACCCTGCCATTCTCTGCCAGCCTTTGCCACAGGCTGACTCCCTCTAGATGGTACATGTGTGGGACCAGACCCCCTTGAGGGACCACCACCATTAGCTACTGCAATGGTTGCAGTTCTCAGAGGGGTTCCTCACTTCCAGCCCCTCCTTACCACTATTGTCCAAGATGTCTCCTCATCATGACCCCTGACTGCATTTCCAGCATCCTGATTCACCAAGGCCCTTTGGGGGGTACCCTGTGTGAGATGGTATTGAGCTGGCGATGTAGCAGTATCTGGATTCAGGGATCCAGGATCAGACTGAGAAGCAGAGGGCTCTGCACTCATGGATCCAGGATGAGGCTGAGAGGCAGAAGGCTCTGCACTCATGGATCTAGAATGAGGCTGAGAGGCAGAGGGCTCTGCACTCATGGATCTAGGATGAGGCTGATCGGCAGAAGGCTCTGCACTCATGGATCCAGGATGAGGCTGAGCCGCAGCCAAATAACAAATAAATATATGGATCCAGGATGAGGCTGAGCCGCAGCCAAATAACAAATATTTGTTTCAACTAAATTATTACAATTTCAGAGACTGTAGGTCTTGATAAATTTTACTTTACTGAAGGAAAAATTTGCCACAATATTAGTTCTCATACATGTTTATTTTAGTTTAGAGTAGATTTAGTTCATTTTTCAGTTCTTTGTTCACACAATATGTCCATTGCCACTGTAATAGAAAAGTAATAGACTATTATCTATTACTTTGCCTTCTATTACTATTACAGCCAAAAAATTATGATTTATTACTATTAGCTACCCCATGTCTGATTCATACACAAGTATTTTTTTACTAAATTTATGTTTAAGCATCTAGCCTAGAGATGCTGTGATTGGGCTTCTTGAAGGCAAGGTGTGTGAACACCTTGCTCAACAAAATATCTGTGTTATTTCACCTATCTTCCAAAATTCATTTGCATTTTCTTCATAGACAAACTACCCACTGAAGTTGCTGGGAAAACTCCTCTATTTCAACAAAATGTTAAAATATCCAAAAAATTTGGAACTTCACTAATTCAAACCCTTCAGGTATTTTGACAACTAGGTAGAGTCCCAAATGCGTCAAATTAGTGGGGTCCAAATGTACATTAGCTTTGAATACTGGTCAACAACACCCATGTTATCTATATACATAATAGAAGCTTTTGTGTATATAAATTTAGTCTAGGCTGAAAAGCCATAAACTAAGTAGCTACAAATGCATTTGTTGTTGACATTTAAGATACTGTACTGTAAAATGGAGTGAATGTCTTTGGACAAGGGTGATAACTTCAGATACAGTCAACCCTCGTTATAACGGACTAATAGGGGGGAAAAGGTGTCCGTTATAGCCGATTGTCCGATATAACAGACGGTACTGGTAACCTACAGTATACGTATATGATACGGTAATGGAGATACTATATACAGTACTGTGCACTGTCTGCTGAACACGATACATGATAAATGATACAGAAAATAATGAAATATAATAAAAATATAAAAGTTAGCTTGTCCTTGGCCTTACGAATGTCGGAAACAGTTTGCTTTTTCACGCCATACTCCGCGCACACCTTGGCCACCGAAGCACCCGCCTCTAACTTCTTGATTAATTCCAGCTTCTGGGTCACCGATAGGGTCACACGCTTCTTCTTTTCCTGGTTAATGTCGCCAGTGGTGTGTCCGGTTTATCCGATATCCACTCTAACGGGGTCCGTTATAGCGAGGGTTGACTGTAGTTTTGAAATAAATTTATGGGAAATCTTTCTATTGTATTAAAAATACTGAACTCCCTTCCAAATTTGTTCAATTTAGCCATTATTAACACCACAACCTACAAGGTTATTTTTCTTCAGTAAACATGGAAAAATCCAGTAAAATGTACTGGGTGACCTATAAACATGGTTAAGTATGTACTTTAGATAAATAAACTATTTTCTGATTAGATTAATATAAAGTTCAGTAAAACTTTACTATCCAGACAGTGTGACTGGGTTTATCTTTTACAAAGCTGGGCACAAACCGTTAATCCGTTAATCGTTAATTAACGAAGTTAACTTTTTCGTTAATGATTTAACTTTTAAGTTAACTTTGAAAATCATTATCGGACTAATTAACTTCCGTTACATTTAACTTCCGTTAACTCAAGTCCGTTAACCCAAAAAATTCATAAATAAACGTTTAAAAGTTTCTATTATTTTCAACTCCAAGGACTTGCTGACAGATGCTGCCTTCTTGGGTGAGCAAGTGTTGGTGGACTCGTTCATCAAGTTCAACACAGCCATCCCCTCCAGTGCTGCAGTGGAGCATTTGTTCTCTATGGGCAAGGACATCCTGAGGGCCAAGAGAACATCCATGTCTGATGAAAACTTTGATATGCTAATTTTCATGAAGGGGGTCATTCTCTGTCATATCAACCAAAAAAAATTGAAATTAACACCCTCATCTCTCATATTTTGCTGAAATTTGGTTTATAGGGAGTTTGTGAGCCCTGAATCCATTTCTGAAATTATAAGGTCAATCCGACCAACGGTTCAAGAGATATGACCTCGGGCAATTTGAGGTCACTCGCGAGGTTACTAACATTTGGCGAGCCATAACTTGGGTAATAATTGTCATAATTATATAAAAGTATATATATTTAGAATCAGAAAATGACAAGGAATCCAAATATGCAAGTTTTAGAACTCTAGGTTGAAAAAAAAAAAGTTACACTGTAACCAAAATTTGAGGTCACGATTTGACCTCTGGGGTATCAAATGAGAATTTTTTTTTTAAATGTAAAAAATGAAGGCATAGGCATTGGCTATTAGAATCAGCAAAAAAAAGTTTGTTTATGTTAGTATTTTTCATGTAACTAACATATAAGTGAACACCATATTCATAAGTTGTGCGTCAATTCTACCTATTTTTCACACTTAAGCTCATAATTTGACCTATAGAAATTAAAATTACATTTTTTATAGATATAAAAAACAAAGTCAGAGTTCTTGACTAATAGAAACAATCATAAAAAGTTTGTTTATGTTGGTACTTTTCATGTAACTAACTTATAAGTGAACACCATATTTATAAATTGCTTGTCATTTCAAGGAATTTTTATATCTTAGCTATCAATTTGACCTCAAGCTCCAAGAATTTAATAAAAATTGTATTTCACTGCTAATCTACACTGGCAATAATAGTTATAATAGTGAAAGGGGAAGACTAAGCTCATATGTAGCCTAAACAAACCTGTTGAAACATGTTGCTACTTGTCTAAGTGCAGAATCAACACAGATAGTTGCAAAATTCCTTGTCTACAGGTTAGTACAGTTCCAGCCAGCACTGTGGGTGGCTGGTGGGTATGGTGTTTTAATGAGCCTCAGAGACTATCAAGGCCTAAAATATTAAGTGTGTATAGCTATATATTTTCTAAAAAATATATATTACCTAATTGTAAATCCTATATCTTTACAGATCAAAATACAATGGTTCGGCACTTGAAATACTGCCAGGACCCTATTCAAAAACACAAGAAACGCATAACAATCAATCTTAGAAAAGTAACTGATGTACTTGTTGAAAAATGTGCTGGAAGAGTGAAAAAAGACTCATTGTTGTGTGTGAACTGCTGGACACTGATAATGAAAAACCCCACTATACTTAGTACCACTGAAAACAACGAGTCTGAGCAGGATTCAAATGAATCATCTACTATCAGTGGCTTGAGTAACATCTCTTCAATTCAAGATCTGGACAATGACAGTGATTGCTTGATAAAGGAAAATCCTTCAACTTCAGTTGAACCAGTTCTAGCATTTCTGGACCAAACACCAGTTAAAAAAAGTAAGTAATAAATTAATATAATAACTTATACTTTACTACAAGGTCTGTTTGATCTACTATATAGCCAATTATATAGCATTTAAGGTACTATAATTAATATTTAATTACTAATATTCAGGTGTGTGAAACCTTTTTTTCTGTTCTTTTCAGAAGGGCTGTCATTAAGCCAGAAAAAGCACAAGGCTCGTGGTAAGCTATCATCTGCTCAGAAACACCTGAAGGAGAGGCTAGAACTCAGTTATGGTGTTCAAATTACCAAGGAGGTAAGTGATACTTCAAAACCTGAAATTAAATCTGAAAACATCTAGACAAATTAATGAATGAATTGAAACAGTCATTCCTGGAGAGCAAATGTCACCATCACAAACTACAAATATTGACACTCTCACCATACACAATTGAAAAAACAGCTAGTTTCTTTCAAACTACAACATACATGGTGAAAAGAAGCCGTTCACTTAAATCAGAACATGGAATCCTTCCGAAGATTCCACTAATGAGCAAAGGAAAAGTGATATCTGAAGAACACAAAGATATAGTTAGAAGATTCTATGAGTCAGAAGAGGTTAGTCGTATGTGTCCTGGCCAAAAGGATTGCGTGAAAGTTATCAGTGCTGAAGGTGCAATGAAGGTGCAAAAACGATTGGTCCTCGGGAATTTAAGAGAGATGTTTGAACTATATAAAAATGATGAAAAGAATCCCAAAATAGGATTTTCCACATTTGCAAAATTACGGCCATCATATTGTGTGCTTGCCGGTAGTGGTGGGACTCATTCTGTCTGTGTCTGCACATACCATCAAAATCCAAAATTGCAGCTGGCTGCATTGGGAGAAAGAGGTCTTTCATACAAGGATCTTATGGATTACAGTGTCTGCAGTACAGAAAGAGAGACTTGCATGATGCAACTTTGCAATGATTGCCCAAGAGAAGAGGGTGTCCTGGATTTTCTTGAGTTACTTGACAGTGTGAAATCAGCTCCAAATGAAATATCTTACAAGCAATGGGTGACTGTTGACCGTTGTACAATGGTTGATAAGGTGGAGCCACTTCATGAATACTTATCATCCCTAAGCATGAAAATATCCCGCATGGTTCGTCATCACTTTGTTGCTCAGCAACAATCATAGTACTTCAAGCAGTTGAAAGAAACACTACCACCTCAGAGCGAGGTAGTTATAGTAGGTGATTTCTCTGAGAATTATTCTTTCATTGTCCAGGATGCTGCCCAAGGGTTTCACTGGGACAATTCACAGTGTACAGTTCACCCTTTTGTCATCTATTATAGATCATCTGCAGACCAGGAACTTAGCCATTTTAGTGTCTGTTTCTTATCTGCATCACTAAAACACAACACTATAATGGTTTACTCATTCATATTGAAGCTTATGACATATGTTAAATTCAGATGCCCACAACTGAAGAAGGTGCACTATTTCTCAGATGGATGTGCTGGCCAATATAAGAACAGATACAACTTCACAAATCTCTGTTACCATGAAGAGGATTTTGGTCTGTCTTGTGAATGGCACTTCTTTGCTACATCCCATGGCAAAAATGCATGTGATGGGATTGGAGGAACAGTGAAAAGAGCTACTGCTCGTGCCAGTTTGCAGAGAACTACAGAGAGGCAAATTCTTACACCAGAACACATGTTTCAGTTTTGTGAAGAAAACTTGAGCAAGAAGATAAATTTTTTCTTTGTAACTACAGCTGATTTGAAAGATGCAGAAGAACGGTTGGAACATCGATTCAAGGATAGTAGGGCTATTCCTGGAACTCAGAAATATCATAGATTTGTTCCCCTAAACAAGGAAGAACTGATGGTGTATCCCATTTCAAGTGGCATTGGAGAAAAGAAAAGAATAAGGAAAAGTCATTTTACTAATGAACCTGCAATGCTTGGTAACCTAAAATGTGTCAAACCAGGAGAGTATGTTGGCTGCATTTATGACATGCAAGTTTGGTATGGAATTGTGGAGGAATATTGTGAAGAGTTTGATGATTTCACTGTGAACTTTCTACATCCCTCTGGGTCATCAGGATCAAGTGCATATTATTATCCATCAAACAAGGATTCATGTGCAGTGCCAGGACATCATATATTAACTGTAATGAGTTGTCCTACCCTAAGAGGAGGCAGCAGAATTCAATACATTTTTCCACAAAAAGAAATTGATGAGAGCATCGAGCATGCAAAAATTGTATTAGGCTAGCACATGAATCCTCTAAGTAGGTCTTCCCCTTTCACTATTATAACTATTATTGCCAGTGTAGATTAGCAGTGAAATACAATTTTACATTTTTTGCCTTTGTTTTTATATCTATAAAAAATGTAATTTTAATTTCTATAGGTCAAATTATGAGCTTAAGTGTGAAAAAATAGGTAGAATTGACGCACAACTTATGAATATGGTGTTCACTTATATGTTAGTTACATGAAAAATACTAACATAAACAAACTTTTTTTTTGCTGATTCTAATAGCCAATGCCTATGCCTTCATTTTTTACATTTAAAAAAAAATTCTCATTTGATACCCCAGAGGTCAAATCATGACCTCAAATTTTGGTTACAGTGTAACTTTTTTATTTTTCAACCTAGAGTTCTAAAACTTGCATATTTGGATTCCTTGTCATTTTTTGATTCTAAATATATATACTTTTATATAATTGTGACCATTATTACCTAAGTTATGGGTCGCCAAATGTTAGTGACCTCGCAAGTGACCTCAAATTTCCCGAGGTCATATCTCTTGAACCGTTAGTCGGATTGACCTTATAATTTCAGAAATGGATTCAGGGCCCACAAACTCCCTATAAACCAAATTTCAAAATCTGAGAGATGAGGGTGTTAGGCACTGGTTGATCTGATAGAGAATGACCCAAGGGCAACATGCATCTCATGGACAAAATGGAGAACGAGAAGAAGAGGGAAAATTAAATTATATATATATAGTGTTTTTCATTTTTTTTATAATAAAAGTTAACGTTAACGGTTTATCGGTAACTTCCGTTACATGTTTAACGAATTAACGGATTAACGGTTAACGAAGTTAACTTTTTGGTTAACAGATTAGCGGTTAACGGTGCCCACCACTGATCTTTTAGCAAGAAACCAAATTATATGGTAGCTACATTATTTTGTACTTTAATAAGAATTATTATTTGACTATATGCTACCTTCTCATATAACATATTGATGGTTGGCAGAATGGATAAAAGTCTGAAGTTTGAAGAGAAACATTTAATTCTTGACTTAAAAATAGGGCTGACTAAAATTTAGACTGCAATGGCAGTCTAATATTAAGTTTTAGGGACACTAATTTATGGTGATCCACAAATTTCTTAATATTTAATATTAGCCAAAATTATTTAGTGGCTGAGAAATGAAGCAAATAATTGATATGCACGAAGATTAATACTTCCTCTCTCTTAGGTGAATGATGGGAAGGAGTTGGTACCTAGAAGTCCAGGAATAAGAGCCAGGAAGAAACTAGAAGATTGGAGCAAGATCCCATAGAAAAAGCCTTTCACTTAAGAACCATAAATTTAAAATAAATTTTATATTTTCAATGAAAGTAAATTAATATCGCATAAAAGGAATTCATATCAGTATATTTGGTTTTGATCTTCCATTATTTAACTGCACAAATGTAAGTAGACTGAAAATGTGCAAATAGGTATATTTCTAAATGTCTCAAAACTAACCAACTGACAAAAAATCCACGCAGAAGTGAACAAACCAAGTTGATAGCAAAAGATGATGATGATTGTGCATCATTCCAGATCTGATTAGATTTTTATTCCAGATTTCTTAATATAGCATTTAAGTTGGACTGATTTGTTACATTCCCAACTGGATTGTATTCTCAATTACAGATTGAATTTCATTCTTCTGATTACTGGAGTTCATATCATAAACTCATGATAGAATTTAATATTTTTATTATTAGAAATAAGCTAATGCCAATATTAAAGTTAATTTCACTTTGAACTTAAAGTCCAACAGTTTAACTTTGTGATATAATTTATAAGCTCTGGCTTAAGACCAGGGTTTCGGAGCCGGTAAAAAAACTTCTGGCTCCGACTCCGGCTCCGGAGCAGAAATTTTTTACAGTCTGGCTCCGGCTCTTTTATAGTAAATTCTGTTAATTATAAAATAAATATCTAGATTTATATAACTAATTGTCCAATTTAAAATATTGCACAAAAATATTTTATTATTAAATCACTTTAATACTCAAAATTTAAATTTCTTATGATTTTAAATTAGGCAAATATAATGATAGAATGAAGTTATTTAAATAACTAAAGGAAAATGATGAAAACTAAATGATATTAAATATTTATTAACAATGGTAGCTTATATAAATTAGAGAAACTTGCCTCCTAATTAGTTCAAAGTTCAAACTTAAGAATTCTCGTATGGAAAATAGTAACAATCAAACTTTCTGAGATAATATATGCATCTTTTTTAAGTGTTGAAACTTGAAAGCTTCATGAAAGCCAACTTGGCTTGAAAAAGAGCTGAATATTTCAAAAAATTCAGTTTTTAAATTTTTAATAGGTTATATTATTTACTTAAAAAGAGATTTTCTTTTAGTCAAAAAGTTTTGTAATTTAATTAACAAAAGCAATTCAACTAAAAGTCAAAAGTTCAAACTACTAATACATATTACAAAAGAAAATTTACAAAATCATTTACCCTACGCTTATAAAATCAATACTACTCCTTGGATTAACAAATGAAAACTAATGCAAAATTTTTTTTATTCTAGCTAAGGTATAATCAAACTAATTTTAAACATAAAATCAAGATATTCTTCTTGTAAATCTGTTTCCTTAAAATAATTGAAAATGAAAATTACTAAGTTTATTTATAATTTTTTTTTTTAAAACAAGATGGCCTCAATTATATTTTTTTTAAGTGTAACCTTAAATCAGACTTTATCTTTAAAGTTCAAACTACATATTAAAAAATTAAAAAGTTTGCAAATTCAATGATACATTTACAGTATCATAAATCATAATACTCCTTGTATTAAAAAATGAAAGCAAAATAATAACTTTTGCAGAAATTTTTACTAATGTAGCTAAGGTAGGAAACTAATTTTTAAACATAAAATCAAGATATTCTCCTTGTAAATCTGTTTCCATAAAAAAAATTATGAATTAAAATTATTTATCTAAGTTTACTTATAAACATTTGTTCTTAAAAATAACAGCCTCAACAATATCTCCTTTCATACGTGCCCTCAAATCAGATTTTAAAATTTTCAGTGCTGAAAATAGCCGTTCAACACTGACTTGTGTTGAAGGCATAGCTACTAGAAGATTTGCAACATCTCTTATAACTTTAGGATACCTTTCTATTACTTGTTCAAAAGACAGTTTTGACGAACGGTCAAATTTTTCAATCTCAGGAAAAGATTCCTCAACTTGCAATTTGAGGGTACACATTGGACTGAGAGGTGGTATTAGTTCACTTTCTAAACGAGGATGTTTTGATTTCTTACCATGTTGAATATCAATAATTTTTTCAAAATCAAACTCGCTGACATCAGAAGTGGTGGAAGGAGATGATGAATTTGATGATGATGCAATAATCTCGGTTCCACATTCCTCTCTTAATAGAGACTTTATTTGAAAGGTCTGTTACTTTTCATTCTGATTGCTATATTGCATAGGGCATCCTTGGCTTTAACTACCTGTTCAGATGTTAATAAGCATCTATATCTAGGATCTATATAAACAGCAGCAAGCAATACTTCATTATCAAGTAAAATATTTTCTCTCCTTTCCATGAAACTTTTAATGTCATCAGCTATGGTGCCTTCTATCTTGGAAAGAAAATACATCAAAATTTCCACTCTTTCAAAAATTGACCGGGAGTCAAATCTTCACTTTGAATTTTTTTTGTTACTATATATGGCTGGTACAGTACTCTTTCCAATCTTCTTGCTTGTTCCCACATTATTTCTGAAAGATTCACATTTGAATTTGCCATGTCCAAGAGTACAGGTTTTAATTCTAATAAGCGCTCTATCATTAAATAAGTGCTGCCCCATCGAGTAGGTTGATCTAAAATAGCAACCTTGCCTGCACGACTTTTAATTATTTCTTCCACTTTTGGGTTTCTTGCTGCTACTACAACCTGTCTCAACTTACCTATGAGAGAGGTAGCATGTTTATCTCTCAATCCATCGCAAATAGCAAGTTGCAAGGTATGTGCACCACAACGCATGTGGTTGAATCTGGAGAAGTGTGAAATTTCAGATACAATACTGTCAATTTCTTCTACACAAGATGACACTTCCTGAGTGTCTGTTGAATCATCATCATGTTCACCAAATGTTTGTATATCATCTTCTGAAGTTGCCTCTTGATTATCATTCAACTTCTCAACAGTTTTAATCATATTTGATGCATTATCACTGACAATGCAGAGCACAAATTCTTTCGGTATGCCGTACTCTTCCAGAGTTCTCATAATTAGATCATGCAGGTAGTCACTAGTTTGCTGAGCATGTGTATCTTTTACTGCTATAGTGCGGGTGAGGATTTTATTATCATCATCAATAAATCGGACATTGATGCAAAATAATGTGTCCGTATTCGTGTGCAACCATCAACTTTTAAATATATGAAGCGCCCTTTTAATTACTCTTTGAGAGCAAATTTTTCTTCTTTTGATTTTTCTATCACTAAATGACGGATATTGTCTTTATCTAAACTAATCTTGAATTTCTGAGCCATTTCTTCTAGTAGACTGCGCATAGCTGGCTTTTCAAACATAGATAGAGGCATAGAATCTTTAACAACTAACTCAATTATGCTATTTTTAAAATTATCTGTAGTCATTGAGATAGTGACTTTTTGAGACATCAAAAATTTAGTAATGTTTTGCTGGTTTGCTTTAGTTTTTGAACAGGCAGAAGTACTGGGTCTTGAAAGCTCAAGCATTTGCTTCTTTTCTTCCATCATTTTTGATATTTCAGGATGTAATCGACTCAAGTGTCTTTTCAAATTATATGCTCTTGAGGAGACATCAGGCTTTTTGCTTTGAGGCTTGGTAATTTTAGTTCCACACGTTGAAATATTTCCCGAAGCATCAGAAACTTCACAAATACAAACATAGTGTTTCTTATCTGAACTTTCAGTAAAATACTTGAATATATCAGACTTCTTTATTGAATCTCTATCCATTATGAAGGGTCATAGACTGATAATTATAATTAAAGAATCAAGTACAAATTACAAAGAATCTGAAAAAAAAGAAATTTAGCAATACAAGATAATTGACCTAAAAATAAAAATAGTTCAATCCAAGTCAGAAGGACCAACCTTACTAGGTATGTATCTAGGTAGTTACCTACTTAGATAAATAGTTAGTACCTACCTACCTAAGGTCTCCACCGCCATAAAATTTTTTTTACCTATATAATTAAGTGTTGTTAAGACAAATCTTCCCAAATATTTAATGGTTAAAAAATGGAAATTTGCAGATTATTCCTGCAACTCCCACACCTCCATAAAATCCAAGAATCCTATGGTACCATTTTTCGTAATATATTACAAGAATTATAATTTGCAACTAAACCTATATTTAACAAATAACAATTTAGGTAGCAATATATCGCCCGGAGCCAGACCATGGAGCCGTATTTTCAAGGTTTCTGGCTCCGGCTCCGGCTCCGGCTCCAGGTAAGCAAAATTCACTGGCTCCACCGACTCCAGCTCCGAAACCCTGCTTAAGACTCTGAGTTATTGCAGTAATTTAGTTTGTTATTTTGAGTGAGAAATTCATAAGTTAATTTTTGAGTAAATAATTTTATTTAAGTAATGGCTTCCAGTTGGAGCTATTTTATTAGAATAAATTTGAGTGAATAACTTTCAGTTAAATTTAATGTAACTAAATAATGGCTTGTGTGTGGAATTATTTTATCGAAAATAATCAAAATGAATAGTTTCCAGTTTTATGTAAATAATCCATCCATGCAATGTTCTTCCAAGTAAAACTTTACTATCAAGACAGTGTTCAGAGACCACAGGGACCTAATTACCAACCAACCTAACTTAGCCTAATTTAACCTACTTTAACATATCCAGTTATTATGAACTCTGTCCCTGAACACTGTCTGGATAGTAAAGGTTTGCCACCTTCTGAATATTTTTAATGAAACAATGATAATTTTTCATTTGACTCTCTTCATTCACCAGTACACACACTCCCCAGGTTACGTAAGCCTTGACTTATGCAAATTTGACTTGTAATTACATAAATGCTCCCATAAATCCCCTCCACATCATCTCCAAACTTTTTTCATAAAATCACCCTCAATTGTGTTGCAGTAATGACTGGAAAGCACCCAAGTGATCATAAGAGTGCAGGACAGTACAGTACAACAAAACCCCGATTAGCACGGTTAATTCGTTCTGTGAAAATGCCATGCTATTCGAAACTGTGCTAATCGAACATAGTAATACATAGGAAATGCAGTAAGTGGTTCCAGGACTTTCAAAATGTTTGCTAACTTTTTAAAAAGCATTTTTTTACCATATTTCAACCTAATATAATAGTAAAGGATAGTCAAAATGTGTTCACTAATCAACAGTTTATTAGAAACGAAACATTATAGTAGGTACTGTACATAAAAAAAGTGAAAAATATTCTATACAGTACAAATCTACTTCCTTGAAAAATATTTATCTAGGGTCATTTGAACCACCTTCTCTTCTTTTTCTTTCTTCTTCTCTGCATGCATCTGCCTGTAGCAGCAAAGACTGTTTTCCAAGTTTTGGCGAACTTGCATGCTTCGCTCTATGTTAGGGTCGATATCCATTATCAGTTGCTTGAACTTTTTGAATTCACGAAACATCGTATCAAATTCTTTTACAGTCATTTCCTTCATCTGTTGTTCACACTACACACAAGCAGAAGGCTTACAATGATACCACATTTAGCATGACGCAATATAGTACATAATTTGATGTTTAAAAACGTTTGAGAACACAGCAGAAGACAGCAACTTTGCGCGCGACATTTGAAAATATTACCATGCTAATCGAAGTTTGACCCCATGTTATTCGGGATTTTGTGTCAATTTATAAACCGTGTTAATCGAAACCGTGTTAATTCAAAAACTGTGCTAATCAAAACCGTGCTAATCGGGGTTTTACTATATTTTGAACTACCTACTTAATTATCTTTCTTTCCTCTGCTTTTATTGCTACCATACTGTATTTAGTTTTTTAATTTATAAAAAAAGTATTGTATCTTGTGTTCAATGATTACCTATAGAAGGGTTAATTCTGACTTAAAGAAAAATTTACTTACATAAAGCCTTTTTAGGTGTATAAGACGCACCCATATTTTCAAGGTTTTTTTTCAGGAAAAAAATTATGACCAACTGCCTAGTTGTCAGAAAATGTCCGTAATTTTCTACCAGCGAGGCTGACTTTTGTTAAAGCCCTCCATCAAAAGTATGGTGATATGTTTTCTTTCACCCATACTCATTATAAGAAAATAGTATTAAGTATACAGGAGACTATACTATATGTTATGAAACATAAAAGTAAATCATTATGCAGTACATACTGTTTTTCTTGTTATCAGTGGGTTGGGAAGAGTAGAAACTTGTGTAAAATTGGCCAAACCAATACACAGTCAGGAGGGACTAAGAGATGATGAATTTTTGTAAAAATCCATCAGTTCTTCTAGCCCATATAAAGGTAATACCGTGTGACCACAAAAATTGTCCCTGTTTTTAATCGCTTATTACTCAGTCATTATTGCAGCTTCACAAATGAAATAAAAAGCTTTCGAAAAAGAATATTTAAAAGTTTTATTAATTTTTTCGATATCCTGGATACGAAATCAGTACTTATAAAAAAATGACAGTTTTATACCACAATCATGGGTTATTTGTCAGACATGCAACGTGTTTTCATCGCAGAAGAGATGATCGAACATGGCTTGGTAGTTGCCACCCAACGGTCTTTCAGACGACAATACAGTCAGCAAAGGACCATAGATCCTAAAATGATTCGCAGGATTTTCACAAAATGGAAACATCACGGCTCAATCAAGAACATGCATAAAGGCAACTCTGGGCACAGCAAAGGTGTGCGAACCGCTGAAAACATTGATTCAGTCGCAAATCAGCTTGAAATGGACAACAAGAAATCTGTGAGACGACTATCAGCTGTGACAGGAATCAAACAGGAGAGCATTTGGAAAATAATCACATTGGATTTGAGAATGAAGTCATTCAAAATTATGTGTTTGCAACAGCTTAGCGAACAAGACTACCAGCATTGTTTGATGTTTTGTGAACGCATTGAAACAATAATTGAACAAAACCAGATAAGATTAAGTGACATAATATTCAGTGATGAATGCCACATCTATCTCAATGGGTTCATCAACAGAGAAAATTACCGGTGTTGGTCACAAAACAAGCCAAATAGTATACACTTGGAGAAACCTCTGCATTCACCAAAAGTTACTGTCTGGTGTGGTTTGAGTAGCAGCAAGGTTTATGGTCCTTACTTTTTTGAGGACCCAGAGACAAGGAGACCGCTTTCAGTAACTTCAGAAAGATATGTAGAAATGCTGAACACTGTTTTTGAACAAGAAAACTGCAGTAACAAGTGGTTTCAGCAAGACGGAGCAACAGCCCACACAACTAGGCAATCACTGGAATGTTTAACAAAATTTTTTGAACAAAGATTCATTTCTCATCGCTCGCAGTTTCCCTGGCCCGCAAGATCTCCCGATCTATCACCTATGGACTTTTTTCTCTGGGGATTTGTCAAGGACAAAGTATTCAGGCAAGAACCATCCTCTATCGAAGAATTAAAGCAAGCGGTGGTAGAGAGTGTACAGTCCATTGAATGCAGCATTTTGGAAAATGTAATAAATAACTTCCTTTCCCATTGTGTGAAATGTAAGAATGTCCAGGGACATCACTTTGAACACATGTAGAATAAATTAAAACTTTAAAATGTTCTCTTTCGAATGCTTTTTATTTCATTTGTGAAGCTGCAATAATGACTGAGTAATAAGCGATTAAAAACAGGGACAATTTTTGTGGTCACACGGTATTATGACCTTCGGTGTATAGGATGCAGGGTGATTTTGAGACCCCCTTTTTTTTTTTGGAAAAAAAGTGCATCTTATACACCAAAAAATACGGTAGTTAAACTTTTTTCTATTGCATTCTTGAAAGATTGGCAATCTAAGCATAGACCTGTCCTAGTTTAATCTTGAGTTAAATGTCAATAACAGAAATTATCTAAATACAGTTGGCACCCCAATATCACAAGTTTGAATGTCATGAACCCCACTTTTATATGAATTATAATATGTATACCAATTCAAATAATGCAACTGATCTGGTTTGTTCTACTGCGAGTTCACAGGCTGAGTCACAATAAAGTCGCAGCTGAGGCATTCCATGTCAAGTATACACACTTTTTGATGATTTCTGCCACTCATCTCACCAATTTTAATGATTTTTGGTGTGGTAGTTGGGTATGATGAGTAATGAAGCGTGACCAAATTTTAGCCACTTGGGTCAAATAGTTTGGGAGTAATGACCCCCCCCCCCCCCCCCAAATTTGGGGTCAGCAGCATTGAGATGGTGTGGTTAACACCCCAAGTTGGTGGGAACTCCACTATTGGGAAGGATTCCTGAGAGCTCCCAAACCCCTCAGTAGGGCCTGGGAGACTTCAGTAATCCCCATTGGGCCAGAGCTTTCTTAGAAAGCCAGGCCTTCAGTTACTAAAAATGTTTTTCTTCTCTTTTTAATTGATTATAACAGATTTGAAATTCTCTCAGTATAGAGAATAATCAGAACCCCGAGGCAATCATATGCCTGATTATAACAGCTTTGAAATTCTTTCAGTATAGAGAATAATCAGAACCTTGAGGCAATCACATGCCCATTTCAAGAGATGGGAAAGCATCTCACTTCTCCTTGATGGTGTGGTAGGTAATCCTATAGTCTTGTTTTTACCATTGGTGTTTTGTATTGCTTAACCATTAGCTACAAGAACCATGTCTCACATATTTGGATCACTTAAAATTATCATGTAAATATCATAATAATTTTTGAATGCCTGATTTCCTTTATAAAGACCTTGTTGAAAAACCTAACTTCAGTTATCAATATGCATCACAATGGATTTTGAGCTTTCTCAGGCTGCGAACTAAATTGTACACTTAACTGCCTTATGAGCAACATATAGGGATGGAAAATAACCAAAAAGTGTAAAACTAGTTTTCACCATCGCTATATTCTTAAAGCTGGTTTTTACCAGTTTTCACCGATGGGATTCTATATGCTTTTTAGGGAGGTAAATAATCAAAATATTAAACAGAAATAAGGTTTTAATTGATTCAATCAAGTATGTGTAGCATTTTAATTAAAAAGTTTATTATTGAACTTGATTTTTGAAATAACGCTTGAGAAAACAAAGAGCATTAAGTGTCTGATCTGACATTCTTGATCGAATCTTTGTGACAAATAAACCAGCAGCTGAAAACACACTCTCGGACTCTACGCTGGTGGCTTTTATTGTAAGCAATGCCTCGTACATTCGATCCAAATTTTTGCTTCTATTGAAAGTAGCTTCAAAATATTTTAATTCATTATTTATGTCAAAGGTCTCAGAAGAATCCTTCTTTCGTTTCATTTTCAGTTTGTTCATCTCACACATGTACTCATTAAGTTGATTGTCATCATTTACTTCACGACCTGAGCTGCATTGTGAATCTTTGAGTTTTGAAGTAATTGATTGGACTTGGTCGTCTGTTTCTGAAATCTGGCAAGCTTCTGGAAAAAGCCTCTTAAATGTATGATCCACATACTTCTTAAGTGCTTTTCTTGAAGGAAAGAGGAACGGTGCTCATGATTCATTTTTCAAGACCTCAGTATTGTGGAGAAAACAGCAAGGCGATAGCTTCTTTTTGTTTTCTCGATGAGTAGTGATCAATGAGACACTGATGTAGCTCAAAAGCTAAAGGATTGTTTTTTATTTCAAATTTATCCAAAATGAACTTCATGGAAGATTCAGCTTTGAGCAAATTTGCATCTTCGGAACAGAGTCCCTTCAAAACAATTTCCAGTGGATGAAGTGTATCAAAGAGGCTCTTTAGAGCATTCCATTCTTCATCTGAAATCATCTCTGTTGAGCATATCACTCTGAGGGCCTTTGAAATGCAATTTTTGAGTTTCAAAAATCTTTCTATCATGGCAAAAGACTGTTCCACCTCGTTCTACAGTCAAGGATAAGCTTCGTTTCCTTTCCATTAAATTCATCTTTGACAAAATCCTGCAATCTCTCATTTTTCAAAGGAGACTTTTGAAATATGCGGCAGATTTTTCTCACCTTATTTATTACTTTTAAGTAATCTTCTCAAAGTTTTTGAAGAACAATTACGTCATCTCTGTCGGACTCAAAAATTGTATCAGTGCATAAAATTTCACACTCATCTTCACTTAACTCATGTGCAGTGTTCATCTTCTTTGATGGCTTCATCTTCAGGGGTAGGGTCACTTTCCCCTTCAACTGAATTTTCAGCAGTTTTTGAAAACAAGATATCCAAAACCGCGAGATGTATAGTATGTGCAATGCATTGCTGGTGATCAGGTACTATTTCTCTTCCAAATTTGACCATTACTGAGGCACCATTGGTGGTGCAACCCACGATATGCTTATCTAGGTCCAATCCAAGCCAAAGTCTTCCAATCTTTTCCTAACGATTGCAATAGTTTTGGTGCTATTGAGAGAACCATTCATTTTCATGAGACCAAGAGACCAATGCTGATTTTCCTCTTGAACATTAATATTAATATATCTTTGGTTAATGAATAGTGGATTCCTTGTCTCACCTGATTCTTGAAGTAGTTGACCAATTCATGTTTTTTTTCTCATAAAAACTAAGCACCATTTTCCTGACACCATTATGGGAAGTTGGATGAGGCTTGTCGTATTTTATCTTTCTTAGGCTTTCTTGAATGAATTCACTTTTAGCAATTGATTGGAAACTCAGTCCATCTACATATGCAAGTTTCGAAATTTCCTCTTCTATGGACTTTTTTTGAACAAACTCTTCCACTGTTCTTTGTTTCTTCAATGGCTGATTAATCTGGTCGATGTTTATGCCATGAATATTTTTCATGTGGGATGATAAACTTGAAGTAGAACCTCCAGAACACTTTAAAACTTTGTGACATGTCATACACTCTTCTGCTTCTTTATTCTTACAAGTGAAATGATACCAAGCATTTGATTTCTTTGACATGATGGAGTATTAAATCTTAGAATCTTAACTGATCAATGTGAAATCATCCACATAACATTCAAGACTGAAGCATCAATTATTTACACTTATAAACAAACAAAAAATGATACAAAATGATGCAAAACATAATTACTATGTTTTGTAAACGTTTGGAAATGTTTGTTTCATAGAAAATGGACCAAAGTGATCAGAGATTTGCGCAAAAATGTGAAAACCAGTTCATATTGTCGGTTTCGGTGATGATTAAAAATTTTCATCAACATATTCACCAACATATTAATGCAAATACATATCCCAAAATTTTAGAACCTTAACTATTATCATTGTTAATTTTGCTCCCTTTTCTGGCATCATTGCACTCATGGATTCCTGTGGATCCACTGATGACAGTGCTAGGGGGATAATCTCTTAATGTTTGTTGGGTTTTTTCTCTTTATCAGGGATTTGTTTTTGGCTGGGACATTTGCTTATTGAAGTGAATTTGGACAAAGCTTTTTCTTCCCCAATACCTGCATCAATGCTAAAGCCAGTATTCACATATTTTTTTGTTATAAACATTGCTTTTGTTTGCACTGATTGAGCCAAGAATACCTTTAATGATTGTGATATGAAGGACAGTGTGTGTGGAGTTTAAAATAACACATCCAGGACTTATCAGGTTTATACAATTTGGGTAAACACTCATTGACCTTGCCCTAGTGACTAATATTCTTTGTTTTTTGGTATTAGTTACGGAAGTTCCTTTTTTTTTTTGTAAGTCTTGTCTCCTTTGTGCGATAATGGGCTGGTGATGGCCAATAATTTAATGGTTTTATTTTATGTTGACATTTTTGTGTGTGGTATGGGACTAATGTTGTTTGTTTGTTTTGGTATGTAGTAATATTTTTTTTGCCCAAGTGCTTAGTTGGTTCTGAATACACATTGGTGTATGATCAATAAAATTGTTCATATTTTCTTTAGTTACCTGTAAAAACTTGCCTGCTGATGTAGTTAACCTTGTAAGTGTTATTTTTGTTTCATTGATTAAATTAGGCAAAGGACGTTTTACTTTTCTTAAATCCTCCCACCATAAGCCGAGGAGTAAGTCTTTAAAAGAGGCAGACTGGCTATGCCCCAGAGCTCTTAAAGGTGAGAACCCAGTTTCAAATTGGTAGGAGCCGCCTATCTGACAATCTCAACCACACTAAAATTGGGAACTTGCTCACCTCATTTCTCTCATTCTTAGCAGTACAGGTGGTGCTGAAGTCAAAGGATTTTTTTTACTTAATTGAAGGCCCTCTGGGTGGTCCTCATCAGTTGGCAGCTCAATCTCCCATATCAGCCACCAGCAGCAGCTGCCATGACTCCACTAACAGAGTATCTGGTAAGTGAGTAACACAAATGCATTTTTACCAGACACACTTGCTGGCATCTAGTGATGTGAGTCATTTTTTATTGTGTCATTTTTTTTTGTCATTTTTTTTGTTTAAAACGAAGGTAGTCTGTTTTTTTTGTTTTTTTTGGTTTTTTATTGTTTTAAACATTCCATATTTTTCTTCCTTTAATCTAATAAGTATATTAGTATTACCCATAATTTACTATACTACCATGCTTATACGGTTATACCTAGTATATATAGTCATCTTTTAGAAAAATTGAATCACGCAGAAAGTATATAATAGAAAGGAAAAACAAACCCTCATTTTTTATATGTATATATATTTTTTAACGAGAACATAAAACATTCTTCCTCGTTTCAAACAATATACATAATTGTGATTGGCAAGAGTACAAGTATATATATTCCAGATAGAAAAGGAAAATATTTCACTTTTTTTAACCTTTTTGTTAACCTAATGTTGTTTAACCTTCATTTCCATGGAAGAATCATCACTAGATTGGGTAGAGCATATATGCTAGTTTTTCAATATCACAGGTACTGGTATAATATACATAATAAAAAATACATAATACTGGTATAAAACAATATATATAATTGTGATTGGCAAGAATACCAGTGTATGTATATATACACAGGGCGTCCCAAAAAAATGTGTACACACTTTAAATACTTATAAAGGCAGTGTTTATTAAAATACATTTCATTTTCAAAATGTAATAGAATCTGCAGACATTATTTAATTGTTTTGTCAATGCCTGTTTTCAAACTGACATCCGTTCTGGTCCAGGCACTGCTGATAACGCGAAGCAATGGAATCGCAAACATCACGAAACATTTCGTTTGGTATTTGTGTGCATTCTCGTTCAATGGCTGCTCTCAATTCAGCGACTGTTGCAGGTTTTATAGCGTAGAATTTGTCTTTTAAGTATCCCCATAAAAAAAAGTCTAGTGGTGTGAGGTCTGGTGAACGCGGAGGGTATTCTACGAAACCCCTTCGTCCAATCCACATCCACATCGTGCCAAGTACCACTCGCAATACTCCACTCTTCGGTCCGGATCATCTTCATTAATAGCATGGACTAATCTTGGAATGTAACTTTTCCATTGACAGCACTTCAAAATGCGTTGGACAGACGATTCTGAAATTCCTACCTCACGACTCGCTTGCCGCACAGATTTTCTTGGACTTTGGTGATACGTTTCCAGTACTCTTTCTTGCTTTGTGGGGCTTGTCGATGTCCGTGGTCTTCCGGAACGCTTCTTGTGGACATTCTGAACAGTTCCATCGGCTTCAAACTTATCTCTAATTCGAGTGATGGTACATCGCGTTGGTGGATCTGTTTGAAACTCCCTCCTAAACTGTCTTTGCACTTCAACTGCGTTTTTACACTTCCAGTAGCATTTTAGAATGAATTTCCTTTGTTCAAAGCTTAGTCTGACTGCCATTATTAATTCTAATGGGTTTAACTTGGAAAGAAAGAAACATCAATTGAGCTATCAGCTGTTAAAGTGTGTATACATTTTTTTGGGATGCCCTGTATATATATATTCCAAATAGAAAAATAAAAAAAATAAAAATATTCATCTCTTTCTTTAACCTTTGTGTTAACCTAATGCTGTTTAACTTTCATTATCTGATTCTATTTCCATTGAAGAATCATTATCACTAGATTGATTAGAGCATATAGTTTCAATATCACAGGTACTGGTACTTATTGCAGATTTGGATGTTGATGAAGCCAATGTAGCACCATGTTTTACTTCACTTTCTTGGAATTTTGCATTTTGGGATATAAATACTAGCTTTGCTGCTCTGTCTGTGCTTAATCAGTTTCTTTTGGCTGTATGGATATTACTGTATGTGCTAAATGATCTCGGAGGTAATGAAAGGGCGAAATAGAGGTGTATGAGTTTGTGTAGGTATATATGTGAGTATGCGTGCGTATGTATGGGGTATATAATAGATATAAATATGTGTATATAAGTATTTATGTATATATTGGTATATATGTATATGGGTGTATGTGTATGTATATATATGGATGGTCTCAGGGGGAAAATATGTCATCGCGGGTCTAAAGGATAGTTAAGTGGGAGAT
The DNA here is from genome assembly GCA_023014485.1 of Bathynomus jamesi. Lineage (NCBI taxonomy): Eukaryota > Metazoa > Arthropoda > Malacostraca > Isopoda > Cirolanidae > Bathynomus > Bathynomus jamesi. The sequence continues at coordinate 16,135 of JAJOZX010008243.1, read as the reverse complement.
TCAAAATCCGAGGCATGGATGGGAGAGTCCTGGAAAGATTGGACAATGGGCAGTCAGCTCCCAGCCAGTGTTCTCGCAAGTTTAACGGATCTCAAGATACAAGACTTTCAGTGCAAGAAAGAGGCCAGTTTTTTTCTGTAAATAGGCTGAAAAGGCCATTCTATACTGGTACCATATGGCCTATTTTATTATTTATTTATTTATTTTTATAATATATATCATTGCAAAAGTATACCTTATAATTAAATTGGCAATATCTATATTAATTATTAAAAAAAACAAAAAAAAAAACAAAAAAACTAAAAAACAAAAAAAAAAAAAATGACAAAAAAAAAAAAAATAAAATAACATGGACATAAAAAAAAAGTTTTTTAACATCACTACTGGCATCGCACCCCCATTTCAGCGTAACCTCGTGATTTTGACAGGTCATAACTCAGGATCTAATGGATGGATTTTAATGATTTTGGTGTCAAAATGCAAAGAAAAGACAGCAGAATAACTAATTTTATACACAGAGTGCGTACATTCCATTAAAAAAAGTTGCATTTATACTTCACCTTTGACCTTGAGTCAGAGTTTAAAATTCAAGGTCATAAAAATTGGCATAAGTAAAACCTTTGGATGAAGCATATTCAAGCAAAAAATTGGAGTGGGATCTCCATGGGTTTGCTTTCCACAAGCATTTGAAATTGTGCATGTTGAAAATTTTGATAATTTTATTTAAGATAACTTCACAAATAGTTCGTATATATACATATTATAATATACCTAGCTACATACATGATTTGATAGGTAAGCATCAAGATTTTTACAAACAAATTATTTGGTTCTCTAAAAGTATCAATAATTTTTATCACAAATCCTATATAATTTTTGCAGTTAAAAAGAACTTCAAGCTTCAAACACTTAAATTTCAACAGTGAAGAATGACTAACTTGTAGAGTTATTTCTGATGAATTAACACTTCATATTGCTGTGCTGAACCTGAAAAATATAAATTTTATACCTATTAAAAATTTAAGTAAAATTATCATAAGGAGTTGTTTAAAAAATTAATTAGCAAGGTAGGTAGTTAAACCCCTTAGTTACCTCTCAAGGTCTAGGTGTGTACCTCATTCCAACTTCCGAAGGACCTAGGCCTAGATACTATGCAGGGTGCCAAAACAGGTTTTTTTTCATTCTGTATTAGTTTAGAGATCTTATATATTCTACTGTATGGCAGAAACAAGCATAGGCATCGGGCACGCGCTTGTGGAGAAAATAAATTTTCTAACCTCTAAGCTACTAGGATTCTAACCCAGGATCATTTATTCAGTCACAGGCTCTAATGACTGGAGGGTTAGAGGGATTTCGCTATTTAATAATAATTTAATATTAGGAAGCTGTACAATTTAAGATAGACTAATACTTAGAACTGTATTCGTAAGTGTTTTTTTTTTTTTTTTTTTTTTGTATTGGGGCGTTTACCGCCATTTCCCGCTATACGCTAGCGGATATCATGGCGAAGCAGAATATGAGAAAGAGAAACGGAGACGGGGGAAAGGCACTAGAAGTGGGAGGACCGCGGACGACGGGTGAGAAGTCACCTAAAGCTCAGAGAGGAGCGAGATTGGGAGAGGAAAAGGAAAAGACGGTCAAGCGAGAAGAGAGGGCTCTCAGCGAGCATAAGACGTAAACGATCGGGGAGGGGGAAATCAGAGAGGAACGGGAAGGCGCGACGACGTACTGACGACAGGGTGGGGCATTCCACAAGGATGTGAAAGACGGTGAGGGCGACTGGCAGGAGGCGCAACAAGGAGCCTCCTGCCGGGACATAAGATAGCCGTGCGTGAGGCGCGTATGGCCGATGCGAAGCCGCGCAAGGACGACCTCTTTGTGTCGGGAGCGGTGGAAAGAGGACGCCCAATATGACAGGCGGGGGCGGATGGACCAGAGTTTATTTCCGGTGGCATCGTCCCAGGACTGCTGCCATATGCGGTCGTAGAGGGACCGAAAGACCTGCACATAGTCAGAGAAGGGGAGCGGCGGGGGAGGGGAGGCATCGAGGCGGCGGACCGGGCTGTGCGGTCAGCCGCCTCATTACCGGAAACACCGACATGGGCAGGAACCCAGCAGGTGACCCGGATTCGGTGAACGGTGTGCAGGACATGGTACTCCTGTTGAATAATGCGTACGAGGGGGTCCGGGGAATCATAGCGCTCGAGCGCTTGAAGGGCGCTCAGCGAGTCCGAAAAGATGGTACAGGAAGACCGCGAAAAACCCGATACCAGACGGAGGGCTTCCAGAAGGGCAAAGAGCTCCGCGGAAAAGATGGAGGCCTGAACCGGCAGGGGGATACCCCGGGAGGTAGGTGACAGCGACGGAGAGAAGACGGCGGCCGCGACACCTGCAGGGGAGCGCGAGCCGTCGGTGTAGACGGGAACATCGTCCGAGTGTACGGGAAGATGGGCCAGAAAAGAAGACCGGAGGACGGTAGGAGGACTCCTTACGCAGGCCACGGAGCGCCTGGCAGCGGCAGATAGGGGTGGTCAGCCAGGGGGCGACAGGTCGAAGGAGAACGGCAGAATAGAGGGTGGGGGGATCCCCAGGGACGAAAAACGTCGGCCAGGGGCAGCGAAATGCCACGTGTCAGGCCGGGGTAGCGCCTGGGAGATCGCGGAGAAGAGTAGGGACCTCGGGAGGCGGCAGATGCGAAGGTAACACTTCGCCATGAGAAGGCCCCGGCGAAGGGGCAGGGGGGGTGTCCGCAGTCCACCTGAAGACTAGCGACAGGGGACGAGCGGAAGGCACCCGACGCCAGGCGGAGAAGAGATCCAGCATACGGAGTGCCGGAGAGGAGGCGGAGCTGTAGACCACACAGCCGTAGTCGATGCGGGATTGCACCAGGGAGGTGTACAGGCGCAGCAGAGTACGCCTGTCCGCCCCCCAGGTCATGTGGGACAGGTGACTCAAAAGGGAGAGGGTGCGGCGAGATGATTGCCGCAACCGCCTAAGGTGTGGAACCCAACCGAAAAATTCGTCGAGGGTCATACCCAGGAATCGAACGGATGGGACGAGGGGAAGAGGAGTGCCGGCAAGGGTAAGGGCGAAGGTATGCGACAGACGGAGGCGCCGAGGACGGAAAAGCATACTGGAAGACTTAGAGGGTGAGAAAGCATAGCCAACCGAGGACGCCCAGCGAACCACCGCGTTGATGGCTAGCTGGAGTCGACGTTCAGCCAAAGACGGGAGGCGGCCAGAGCAATAGATAGCCAGGTCATCGGCATAGAGGGAGCTACGAACGGAAGTAGGCAGGACCGTAGCGACTGTGTTCATCACTAGTGAGAAACACAGGACGCTAAGGACACTACCCTGAGGGACACCCTCCTCCAACGGAAAGCGGTCAGAGAGGGTAGAACCGATGCGGACGCGGAAAGAACGGGCGGACAAGAAGTTATAAATAAAGGAGGGGAGAAAGCCTACGAAACCCAGGGAGCGTAAGCAGTCAAAGACCGCGCTCCGCCGAGTAGTATCGTAGGCCTTCTGGAGGTCGAAAAAGACGGCGAGTACAAAGTGACGCCGGGAGAAAGCCTCCTGCACGTCGTGGCTAAGGAGGAGGGGGTCGGTGGTAGACCGGAAGCGCCGGAAACCAGCCTGGGTAGCAGGGTATTGGTCACTCGCCTCCAGAGTAAGGACAGCCGCGAGGCGACCATCGCCTCCATAACCTTGCAGGCGCAGCATGTCAGGGAAATGGGGCGATAGTTCGACGGGAGTGAGGGGTCTTTATCGGGCTTCGGGATGGGGACGACGATGGACTCACGCCACCGGTCCGGGAATGAACCCTCCAACCAAATCCGGTTATAGAGGTCCAGTACAAAGCTGAGAGCAGAGGGGTGGAGGTGCCGTAACAAGTCATAGGGGATATTATCGGGGCCGGGTGCGGAGGAGCGTCGGGGGCGGAGGGCCTCCCGAAGCTCTCGTCATGCGGAAGAGGTGATTATAGGGGTCATCCCTATGAGGTGGAAAATCCGGTGGGTCGCGGCGGGAATGGGGGGAATCGGAACTGGAGATGGCTGCGAAGTGCGCCGCGAGTGCGTTCGCGACGGCCTCCGGATCGGAGACGAACTCGTCGTCCCCGACCCGAAGCACCGGGGGTCGAGGGGGGACACGGGTCCCCTCAAAGCTACGCACCTTGCGCCAAACAGTCGAGGAGGAGATCCCGGACACGTAACTCCGCCAGGAGGTACGCCGGGCCAGTTTCAGGACCCGACGGGCCACTGCCTTCAGGCGCTGAAACTCTATCTTGTGCTCCAGCTGGCGGGTCCGGTAGAAGCGGCGGCCGGCACGGCGCCGCTCCTGAACGGCATGGGAGCACTCTGGGGTCCACCATGGGACGCTTCGCGGCCTGGGGGAGCCAGAGGTACGGGGGATGCAACTGGCGGCAGCCGAGAGGATCTTACTCTCGAGGAAGGCGAGGGCCTCACTGACGGAGGGAAAGGCAGGAATTGATGGCGAGATCGCCGTGCCCCTCGCGTATGAGGCCCAGTCTGCTCGGGCGAACAGCCAGCGCGGGCGGACAGAGGTGGGGGGGAGGAGACGGGTCGGGGTAAGACACACTGGGAAATGGTCACTGCCGGAAGAATCCGGCAGGACCTCCCAGGTGAACTCCGTCACGATTTCGAGGGAAACCAGGGAAAGGTCGATACAGGTGAAACTGTCGTGGGCCGAGTGAAGGCAGGTTGGGGAGCCATCGTTCAGAAAGGTGAACTCGAGCTCGTCCATAAGGGAGAGAAGGGTCCCGGAGAGAAAGGTGGAGCAAACGTCCCCCCAGGCCGGGTCCCGACTGTTGAAGTCCCCGAGAATCAGGAAAGGGCGGGGAAGCTGAAGAATTAGGTCACGGAGAGAATCGGGTGGAGGGCGTACGTTAGGGGAGAGGTAAAGAGAGCAGACCGTGAGCTGGCGCCCCAAGGAAAGGCGCACGGCCACAGCTTGCAGGACTGTACGGAGCGGGAGGGGGCGGAAAGGGACGGAGCGGTGCACGAAGACCGCGGCGCCCCCCCTCCCCGCCCCATCGAGAGGCGGGGAAGGGAGCCCGCAGTAACCGGACACTCGAGGGAGGGAACGGGATCCCAGAATCGTCTCCTGAAGGCAGAAACACGCCGGACACCTGGAGGCCAGGAGAGAGGAGAGACTCTCGAGGCCTACCAGGAGCCCGCGGATGTTCCACTGCAGGAGCGAGGTATAGGGAGGGGTAGGAAAGTCAGCGTAAAGGATGGTTATGGGGTGGGTGGGCCGATCGGGCGGCCCGAGATTAAAGAGGGAATCGGAAAGCCCCGGAGTTCAGCGAGGGACGCCGAACGAGGGCGAAGGCGAGGGTCACCCCGACGAGGGGGCGATGTGGAACCAGACGCCGGCAAGTCCTCCAGAAGAGGAGTCTCCCGGACGTCCGGGGGAGAGCGATGCAGAGAAGGGGATGTGAGAGGTATCCAGAATGCCCCTCCCTTCACCGGAGGTGCGGGGGAGGCAGGACTACGAGGGGGAGTGGAAAATAATACCTCACCCAGAGGCATTGGCAGGTCGAGGAGAGAGATGGGGCGGGTCAAGCGCGGGGGCGTGCACGTCCCACCCACGCCGACCAGGCGGGCGAGTTCCCCCTCCAGTGGGTCCATCGACCGGGCCGGAGAGGGGTGTATCTCAGCCCCCACCACGAGGGCCGTCGGGGACCCCAGGGGGGAGCGTGCATAACGGTTGCGCAGTGGGGATGGTGAGGACACCGGGGCGGTAGGGCGAAGGGGGCGTTTGTGTTTGGGAGAGGAAGGTGATGCGAGGCTTATGGCTTCGAACCTTTCGGGGTCACCACTGGCGCGGCGCTTGCGGCCCCTACCCCTCCGTCGTGCGGCCCGCATGGGTGACGGCGGGTCACGATCCGGAATGGGGGTGGCCGAAGGCGCCGGTGGAGAGGGCGTAGAAGGGGCAGGGGGGTTGCCGACGAAGCATCGGCGTTCGCGAGGGAGCACGTGGGGACGCGCTGGTAGTACGGGGAGCCGCGGTAGGAGTCCGCTGGGCGGCAGAGGATGGACTGGGAGTAGCGGACACGGTGGGTGGAGGCGCGTTGGGAACCGCCGGTGAGGACGGGGTCCGGGAACGGAGAGCCTCGGCGTACGAGGCACCACGCCGGGCCTCGCAGCCACGCAACCGGTCCCGCGCCTCCCGAGCGCTGAGAAACTCTGATGAACAGAGGGCCCGAACCTCCCTTTCAAAGAGGAAGGACGGGCAAGAGCGGGATGAAGCAGGGTGTGGTCCATGGCAGTTGGTGCAGGAAGGCGGAGCAGGGGGAAAGGAAGACGAGCAGTACAGGGCAAGGGGTGGGGAGGGCCGCCGCAGCGGACACACAACGGGGCCGGCTGACGGCAGGAGCTGCTCACGTGGCCAAACCTATTGCACTGAAAACAGCGCATAGGATCTGGCACGTATGGTCGTACTGAGAATTCACACGCTCGTCTCTCACCAAAGCCCCAGAATACCGAAACGGGGGGCACCAGTGAGTCGAAAGTGAGGAGCAGGCGAGGAGAAGGGGCGGTTGGGGATCGCGATCTGTCGGGAAAGCGGTACACCCTCACAACACCCTGGGAGGCGAGGTCAATCTGGAGGTCTTCCACCGGGATGGGTAGAAGACGAGCAGCGTAAATTGTGCCCTGGCACTGATTGAGGCGGGGGTGGGGGGACATCGTAATCCTGCAGCCCAGGACATTTGGGATAGCGAGCAGAGAGGAGGTTTCGACAGAGGAACGCGACCTTATCAGAATGGAGCCATCCCTCTGAGGCCGAAGGTCAAAATGAGCCGTCCCCGTCACCCCATGGATCGCTCGAAAGAGGCGTTCATGGTTAGTGGGGAGGGGCTTGGAGGAGGAGGGGCGGAGGACGAGGAACTTGTCCACCGTCCTAAGGCCGAGCGAAGACGTCGGGCCAAACACCACCGGTACTTCGAGGGGACGGGGAGACGAGAAAGGCGGACGGCGACGTCGGGTCCTACGTCCCCCAGGGGCTGAGGGGGCTGGGGGCGATGAGGCCCGACCGGAGTGGGAGGCGACCGGGGCCGCGGGCTTCCCACCTGAGGGCGAAAAAGCAGGTGGGTCCCTATCGGGACGTGGAATATGGGGGGATCCAGGGGTCGGGGGGTCCACTGCAGGTCCATCCAACACTGGCGGGGGTCGGGCAGCGGCGCCACGAGCCTGGGGAAGAGAGGGAGAGGAGGTGTCGGCAAGAAGAGCAGACGGGGTGGGCGAGGGCTGCCGACTGCCCTTACCAGACCCAAGGTCCAAAGAGGTAGTCAGAGGGAGGTCAGATGCACAAGCCGGGTCGTCAACGAGGTCCATTAGATTTGTAAGTGTTTCCATAAAGAAAATTTTTATTGTTGTTTCGCGCCCGGGGCCGCGGGGAACCGATTACCCGGGGCCCAAGGGGACCAAGTGCACGCCGGCGGGGGATGGGTGCCTCGTCCCATGTAGGTACCCCCGTTTCAAAAGGGGCCCTTGCAGCGTCGAAAGGTCTCCCCCGCCAGCAGCAAAGACCAAGGCCCCCCAGGGTCCCAGGCCTGGGCACCCTACCAGCCAACTTAGTCCGGCCCCGGCCATGGGAGCGAGACCCCCAGCAGCCCACGGGGCGCGCGAAGTGAACAGAGAAAGCAGAAAAAACAGAGGGGGCAAGGAAGAGGGTAAAGAGGGGAAGACAGGAAAGAGGGGGCTGTAGGATAGCAGGGTATGCTAAAAGTCCACTTCGCAACCGGGTGGGGGACCCGGCAGGGCCCCCAGCCGCGGCTGACCCCCCTCGCCACATGGAGGCAGGAGCCCGCGGGTGATCCACCCCAGAAAGACCACCCGCGGGGAGGGGGATTCATAAGTGTAATTATTAAGATATAGTTAGTTACAGTATATAGCCTAGGCATACATGTCAATAAGCAATTTAAATAGCAATACTCACATTTTCCATGCAGTTGTAAGTTTTTGATTATATGTTTTTGACTAAGTTTGTATCCAGTTTCTTGATTACTTTTTAAAGAAAGCCAATTTGTCTAACCTGATCTAGGTGTTTATCGTTTGATAGTCCTTTTGTAGGTAGTAGCTATAGTATTACTCTTTTCCTAACAGGTTCCTTTTTCTTTTGCATCCTATGTGTTGTAGAGTGGAACCCTACAACTGAAGTGGTAGAGGTCTTTTTTCATTTCCTTTTTAGTCTTGGTGCTAATAATCCAGCAGGGTTGCAGCACCTTAAACAGAAAAATAAAATAAAATTCTTCCTTAGGTGAATCTCAAGAATGGCATTGACAAGGATGTCTACTGAAGTGTGGTTAGTTGGCTAGCCAAGAAAGGAATTGATTGGAGGGAAGCTTCCTTCTTCAGGAGAAGTACTCCAGTGGCTGTTCCAACAGTTCTGAAAGGAGAAAATGTCCCTCTGTGAGGCTGCAATGACTGTTTGCTGAGATGTGGGGGACTTTTGGGAGGGCCAGGATTCCAACCACAGCAAACAGTTCTAAACATCATCCCAAAGATCAAGGGTCTGTATGAAGAGTAGGAAGTTGGAGGAACTCTTCAACATTGCCCATGCCAATGCAACAACTTGATAAAAAATGAAGAAGACAAGGCATTCCTGATGGCACAGAGGGTGAAAGAAAGGCAGGGCTGCATGATGGGAGTGGATAAGAAGTTGGTGGAGGAGTCCTGGAAGTTGAGCCAAAGCCACGCTTAGACAGCACTTCACGAACAGGACATGAAATTCCACCAAGAAGAAACCAATGTGGTGGAGCTGGAGAGCTCTTCCAGTAGCAGTGCCCATGAGATGGTGAATGATGAGGACTTCACAGCAGCAGGTCCTCCTAACCTCCATGGTGGCACCTCCAAAGCAACAATGAGCCTCCGGAGCCCTGTTGACTCCAGCAATAGCTGCAGCATTGGATCAGAACAAGACCACCAATCACAATGCTGCATACCGTACATCCTGATGGTGGTTGCTTCTGCGTATGGACAAGACCTATCAACAGTGGCCCTGAACCAGTAGAGTATCTACCGAGCCTGCATAAAGTTGCATCAGGAGACAGCTGAGGTCTTGAAGGAGACCTTTTGATCCAACTGTGCCCCTCATTATTCACTGGGATGGTAAGATCATTCCTGATCTCACTGGTGGCAATGCTACTGAGCATCATCCGATCCTTGTTTCTCAAGTGTCAAAACTGCTATGCATGCCCAAAGTACCTTCTGGTATGAGTGAAGCCATAGCAAATGTCACCATTGAGGCTCTGGATGAGTGGAGTTTTCAGATTGTGTCAGAGGTATGTCCATCGATATAATGGCAAGCAACACAGGAGTTTGTGGAGGAGCTTGCACACTCATCCAACAAAGACTCAACATTAACCTCCTCCATCTTGCTTGCCATTACCACATACTGGAAATTGTGGCTGAGCAATTTTTCACTCTGCTTCAGGCCTTCCTCTGGTCCAGACATCCCCCTCTTCAAGAGGTTCAAGCAGAGGTGGTTTTTTTTTTACTTGAATGACTTTGAACCAATGAAAGATAACTCTGGGGCTGATGACATCATTGGCTTCTGCAAGCACCAACTCTAGGAGGCACAGCCACAGGATGACTACTGAGAGTTGCTGGAGCTCACCATCATAGTCATGGGGGCATTCCCCCTCATGGTATCTGGTTCATCCACCCCAGTGCTTACCACCACACCCAATGGATGGCTCGGGTCATATATACCATCAAGATCTTCCTCTCCCACAACCAGTTCAAGCTCAGTCCATGAGAGAAGCAAAGCCTCAGCCATTTCATTCCATTCGCAGTGACAACATACATTCCCACTTGGTTTGAGACCATGCTAGCTGCTTCTGCACCAGCCAATGACCTCCGCTTGTACAAGCAGTTGGTTTCTTATGAAAACAGGAAGATTGCCATTGCAGGGTCCAAGGCTTTTGGCGAGCATCTGTGGTATCTGTCGGAAGAGCTGGCTTGACTGGCATTCTTTAACATAAAGATCACCACCAAAGAAAAGAAACACATCTACAGATCTACAGAAGCTAAGTCTAACAAAGACCCTAATATCCACTCTAAGGTTAGTCCAAGAGAAAGAAGAGAGTAGGGGATTAAAAGAAGAGAATAGGGAGTTAAAAGAAGAGAATAAGGGGTTAAGTAACAAAACCTATCATTCAGAGAGAGAAAGATTCGCATCATCATCCACCAGCCACTGTCAACAAGTTGGGAAAAATAGTCAAAGAGAATAGAAATGAGGTGAAAAATGAAAAGAAGTAAAATAAGAATATTTACAAACCATGCAAACACAGTCTTAACTCAAAGAAATACTGGGAGTTGGGCTATTGTACATCTCTTAATATATATTGTTGTTGCACTTCCAAGACTTTGTTCATCTCCTCATTTTATCTCATTTTTTAATTAAACAATATAATCAATTGATGTGCGAAATATAATCCCATTGGAAAAAAGTTTTATTTTCAATTCTAAGGTTCCATCCCATTATCCCCAAATATGGGGTTTCATACCAGAGACTATATAACAATGTCAGCATACTAGTAGTGTACTGACAACCAATGTGGCACCAGATAATATAAGCCAACTGAGCTAAAATTTTGCTTACAGCACTTTTTTGAAACTAGTAACAATATCTAGGGGTCGCTGCATTGAATTTCAAAAGTTTAAAAAATAAGGACCACCCTAATATATACCTATATATTAGTGATGCACTGATGCATCGGCATCGGCATAATTGGTAGATATTTTGCTTATTGGCATCAGCAAAGTTTGCCCGATTATTTGCTGATTAATATTAAATATTCCAAATTTTATAAATAGATTTTCAATGATTATTTTAAATTATAATGTCTTACGTCACTGACTTATTGCATTTTAAATTCAAATTTAAATCATGAAATGAACATTTTAATTATAGTCACGCTGAAAAACTAAGAAAATGGTAAACAGAAAATGGGACAACCACACTTAGTAAAACTGAGCAGCGAGTATAGTGAGTAAACATGATCTTAAATCTGACAGGACTTTTCCACTGAGATACCCATTACCCATATTATTATTTATGATAAACTTAAATTTCTTGACAAGAAAATATAAGTAGAACTCGTTATGAAATGGGTACAAGCTCGTAGTCATATAGCAAGGGCTAGACTTAGGCTAGCCCAGCTTTTCAAACATTTGTAGCAGCTTAGGTTAGCCCACATAATTTGATTTTCATGTTTGTTATTCAGAAAAGCCCAGTACTATTCAATGTGCTGATTTATTATTTTTTGTGTTAAGACCAGATGGTGGACCCATTAAAAATTTAAAATATTAGTAAAATCTAAAGTGCTTTTTTGTGACACTCAAAAATGAATAAAAGTAAGGAAAAATGGCAAGGGATATTTATGCTTAGCAATTAAATTCAGAATTTGCTATTGATTTAAAGTTTAGATATGTTTGATACTGGAAATGCATTGACAGAAAGGTAAGAGGGCTATACCCTACTTTTAAACAGAACTCCTGAAAAATTTATATATTTTTGCAGTGTTCTTACTAGTCTATAGATTACTATAAGCTATAGCTATATGGCAAATATATTCGAAGTTTCCTAAATTCCTATATACTAAATTAATAGGCTAACCAATATACACTTTCGAGGCATTCCATGTCAAGTGTACAATTTTAATGATTTTTGGTGTGTAGTTGGGTATGATGAGTAATGAAGCATGACCAAATTTTAGCCACTTGGGTCAAATAGTTTGGGAGTAATGACACCCCCAAATTTGGGGTCAGCAGCATAACCTCGTGATTTTGAAAGGTCATAACTCAGGATCTAATGGATGGATTTTAATGATTTTTGGTGTCAAAATGCTCAGAAAAGACAGCAGAATAACTTTAATTTTATGCACAGAGTGCGTACATTCCGTTAAAAAAAGTTGCATTTATATTTCACCTTTGACCTTGACCTCAGGTCAGAGTTCAAAATTCAAGGTCATGAAAATTGGCAAAAGTAAAGACCTTTAGATGAAGCATATTCAAGCAAAAAATTGGAGTGGGATCTCCATGGGTTTGCTTTCCACAAGCATTTGAAATTGTGCATGTTGAAAATTTTGAGCATTTCATTTAAGATAACTTCACAAATAGTTCATATATATACATTAGGGTGTCCCAAACTTATAGGGGGCCAAATTTTTTTTCGGGATACAAATCCGCTCGTGTTGCGCTCTTTTGATGTTTCCCATTAGAAGTCTTCCTGTAAAATTTCAGAGAGATCGAAGGAAATTTAAAGGTCCTGAACTTTGAACACTTTATTTCTCCTCTTAACTGAAAGGCAAATTAACTGAAATATTTCTCTCAAAAGTTCCATCACAAAGATGATTATACAAAATAAACATGTATTTTAATCTTAACACACAAACAACAATTTCAAAGCATCACATTTATGCATTTTAACTAAACACGTGTTTCATGAGATCCGTTTTTGTTCCCTTCCGGCTCACATTCCGTCGGTGTGAGTGGACAGTTCGAAGGAGGAACTGGAGGTCTTCTTCATCATGGCACAGAGGTTTGCTTGTGTATTTCTCAATGAGGGCGATGCCTCGCTCTGCTGCATCATTGACCACCATCAGTTCTGTAGCTCGGCTCTTTGCCAGATGGTAGTTTTCGTCAGTAGGCCATGTTTCAGGGTCTTTGGTGAGGAACATGGGCTCAACTTGGAGAAACGGGAAGAGTGTGGTAGATCGACTCATCACCCACGGACTTAAACGGCCATCCACTTGCAGTCCCTTGCCTTGGACCCGTTTGAGTCCTTTCCCAGGGTGCTTTTTCAGGTTAGCTGTCATGTTACGCTTTTCATTGTTGTCAACTCTGTCATCAAACAGTGCAAGACAGATTAAGTCCTCCGAGATATACCACAGATGATGGAGCACAGCCCGGTAAGCTGTGTTTCCAACGTCCTTGTCAGGGTAACCTACAAGAAGATTGCACAGCCTAACGTCATTTTTGGGAGATTTGATGGCGATGGGAGCCTCGTGCCAGTGACGCACGTATACAAGGCTCATGAAGAGAGCCATACGCGAACCCCTTGCAGTTCTTGGAGACGAAGTTTGGAGAACTGGGACTGCAGTAATGCTATTTTCAGGCAGTAAATACCTTTGGCCATCCATCTGGCCTGATGGTAAGCCCCTGGAGGCCGAAGCTTGTAATGTCCTACGTCGTCTCCGAGGTACAAGAGGCTCAGTCGAAGAAGTTCTTCATAATCCTCTCGAGGATGATTACCACTTCGTAGAGCATCGCGGAGATAGTCTATTACCTCAAGTCGCATTTGTGAAAGGCAAGCGTCGTCGTTTATGAAGGCTTTAGCCACCTCGTCCTTGTCAAATGCATCCAACTGACAGTGGTTCATTGATGGCCAGGCCGCCTTGAATCTCCTGAAAAGTGGGATTTGAGGACTTGGTGGTGTTCCTAGGCACACGACGAAGACATCCTTGAGAATCACTTCGTGAACGTGATGACGGCAAGCAAACCATAAAAGAGATCTTACCAATGCCGCTTCCAAACGCGCACACGCACTTTGCACTATCCCTGTGTTTGATGCCGTCGTGTCAAACACCATGCCTATGATCTTGTCCTCAATTCCGACTAGGGTGAGCGCTTGATGGACTGCGCTTGCCATTTGCTGTCCTGTGCCGTCTATTATTTTCGGTGCTCCTAATAGCTCTTCCACACCATCCCCAGTCACCACAACAGCAATCCGATCGACTGACTTACCCTCCTGTTCGATGTCAGTGAGTATCTTTGTGTCCCAGTGGATCTGTAGTCGAGGTGGAAGTTGCTCGAGGTGGCCAATAACATTGGTCCCTATCATTGTACGGCCTTTTGTCGGAAGCAGTGAACCGTGCTCTTTGATGGAACACTGTCAGGACCGAGAGCTAGGGATTTTGCAGTCGCAGCAAACGCTGATGTTGCCTGTCGAACAGAAAGGCCCTCGCGACCCCAAGTTGCTGCCAGGTCAAGATCACTCAGACTTTCTTTTAGTCTGTCATGTTTGGGAGCTTTCGAAGGTTTAAGTCCACAAGTGACAGCTTCGTTTCCACTGTCAGCTGACGATGTGCTAGAACTACTGTCGGTAGCCTCTTCTGTGACTCCTACAACTAGAACCTCCTCTGTTTGACGCCGTGTGCCTGCTCAAGAGCTCTTTCCCTTTCCTGTCTTTTCATTGTGGCTGCATTATATTTTCTATCTTCACCTCCCATGTAACTCGTATGTCGATCTGCCCTTTGGGAAATGAGGAATTCCTTGTCTTCAAGAGGGATATCTCCCCGATCCAGAATGTCTGAGTGGGCGACATAAAAAATATCCTCATATCAGCTAAGAATACATCCCGCTGCATATTGTAAGTCATTCCAGTCTTGTTCTTGTTTTTATGCAAATTTCAATACCTCTGAACCAAAGCTTTCAGTTTAGTCGAGGCATGAACGGAGGTTGTTGCCAGATTCGAGTTGGCTCTAGCCCAGATTTCTAATACAGCCGATATTACAGCCTTGACACTGTTGGAATCTGTCTTTTGGTCGCGGTGATGGTAGAAGAAAAGGAGCAACACGTCCATATTAATTGGTAATCGAGATTTAGCCAGCTCTGCTATCGGAGACCTCTCAAGAAGCCACAACTTGATGTTTGATCTTGTCAATGCCATAATGATCAATTCTGAAAACCAAAAAAAGTCATCAAACGTCGGGACCTCTAAATATCATCTGATCGAGTTGAAAATCACAGAGACAATGCTTTAGCCCAAACCACATCCGGGCATGACACGAGTGGTCAGGTCGTCTTAAGAAAAAAAATTGGGACACCCTAATATACATATTATAATATACAGTGCCCGCGAAAAGTATCCGATCACCCTGGAAATTTGTATTTTTTACATAAAAAACAATGTTTAAATGTATACTAACCTTATATTAGTATTTTGTCATCTGTCCTTTGGTTTGGATGACTTGTTCTAGACGTTTTGGCATGGATTTAATCAAGTTTTGACAAACTTCCACTGATATTCCTTGCACCATACCTTTTTGATGGCTTCTTGTAATTTTTCGACTGAGCCAGTGTCGTGGCATTCAACCTTATTTTTTATTATTAGCCACATATTTTCTATCGGATTGAGATCTGGACTATTACCAGGCCAATCCAAAATATCAAATTTATTGTCAGTAATCCATTTTGTCACTATTTTGGCCCTGTGACATGGTGCACCATCATGCATGTATGTTTTTGTCCTTTGGATTGCCATTGCCATTGGAAGTTTATCCTGTAGCATTGCTAAATACCGTGCACCATTCATAGTTGTGTTCTTCGGAAGAAAATATAGGTTTCCACGCCCATAGTAACCGAAACAACCCCAAACCATCACACTTGGAGGGTGTTTCATTGTCTTTAGGGTGTATTTAGGGTCCATCCTATTTGAGCCAATGGGCCGGCGAACCTTTTTTGGACAACTTCTGAATGTCAAAAATGTCGACTCATCACTAAATAAAACCTTCTTCCAGTCATCAACAGTCCAATGAATATATTTTTTACAAAATGCGACACGTTTTTTACACATTTTTTCATTAATGAACGGTTTCTTAGCAGCATGGCGAGATGGTAATCCGAGTTCTTTTTGGAGCCGCTCCTGGATAGTTCGTTCAGAAACACCAGATAACAAATTATTCATATTAAATTTTATTTCTTTCGCAGTTATTATTGGGTTTTTCAATACTAAACGTTTCATAAGTTTGTCTGTTCGTGAATTTGTTTTTCTCGGTCTGCCAGATCGTTTTTTAGGGACTGGCGTGGTTAGGCCGGCATTGTTCTTAGCCCGTGAAACCCATAAATTAACGGTACTTTGGGATATGTTTAATTCCTTAGCTATCTGTCTCTGTGATTTCCCACATGTATGCAAAGCAACAATAGCACCTCGACAATCACTCTTAAGTTGTTTTTTAGCACACATTATATATAAATTTTATTTACACCACTTTCTGTAAAAAATAACAAAATATCAATAAATTTACACAAACAGTGAAATCTGACAACTTTGAGACACAGCCACCCGCAACGAAGGCTACCAGAACACTAATTTGAGAATGCGT